>CAUYON010084512.1:0-25148 GCA_963573935.1 Arctocebus calabarensis | reverse complement strand
GGAGATGGGGAAAGACTGGGAGAGAAACGGAGAGAGCTTCTCTCTCCCCACTAGAATTTTCTCCCTCTAACAGGTGCCTTAATGTTTTCTGTATTCTTTTCTTTCTTTTCTGTGAATAAATTCTGTCTTACAAAAAAATAAACAAAAAAAAAAGGCAAAAAAAAAAAAAGAAATCGCTAAGAACAGAACATGATTCTTTTGCTGTTGAGACAACATAATCACTTTTCATCCCACCCTATCCACAATTTTTATTTTCTCTCACCTCTTTTCTCTTTCCTTACCTCCAGAAACCATCGTTTAGGCGTTGAAAAATAGTCAACTGAAAGGTTTCAGACTTCATCTGGGAAGCCCCAGGCATTGCATGTTAAATAAACTGAAACTGAAAGTTTCAGTGACTTTCTCAAGGCCTGGGCATGTCCTGAGATATGCTACCTTTGTCATCAGACATCAGTTCGAGGACTCTCTGTTCTTCAGTCCACATGACTAAGCACCTCCAGACTTACTCAAAGGTCCTAGGGATATATATTGACTGATTTTCCTCTGTTTCTTCTTTACTCTTTCCTCTGTTTTTCTGCCTCTCTCTCCCTTCTTCCTTTCTCCAATATGATCCTTCTCAATTTGTTTATCCAGCTGCATTTCAATGCATGTGATCTCAACCCTGTCCAATCTTATCTGCCTCTCCAGTATCAAATATGTGCTGGAAGGAAAAAAGAGGAACCCTCTCATCCCAAAAAATATCTTCTGGTCTTACTGTTCCTTGTGTATCATCAGATCTATCCTAGCTTCCTAGGGCTACCATAACAAATGACCACAGACTTGGACGCTTAAAACAATAGAAACTTATTCTCTCATCAGTTCTGGAGGCCATAAATATAAAAGCAAGATGTTACCAGGACCATACTTCCCTCAACAGTTCTAGTAAAGAATATTCCCTTGCCTCTTCCAACTCATAGTGGGTCCAGGTGCTCCTTCCGTCCCTGCCTCTGTCTCTTGTGCCCCATCCTACAAAGAAATGTTTTTGTGGATTTAGGGCTTATCCAGACAGTGTAGAATGATCTCTTCATAGGACCCTTAGTTGAACAGACATTACTATAGCAGTGTTTTTCAACCTATTTTATCTCACAGCACAACTTGAACCTATAGTTAAACTTATGCAGTGCACTAAAATTATGTTGATTTAAAAAAAAAAAGAGTAAAAAGGATTTACTTATTATGCTTTGAACTTCTTTCAAAAATAATTTAATTAATGATCTTTAAATTTCTTTGCAGCACTTCTCACAGTACACTTAGGTACTAAAGATCAATAGATGAAAATCATGGTATTAGAGGCTGGAAAGATAACAGGATGGAGAAATTTTGTAAAAGATACAAAATTACAGCTAGACAGGAGTAATACATTCTAGTGTTCTATGGAACTGTAGGATGACTGTAATTCACAATAATATATATTTTCAAATAGGTAGAAGAGAGGATAGAGATATTCCCAGCACAATGAAAGGTGAATGTTTCAGAAGACCCATATGCTAATCATCCTGATATGATCACTGTACATTATATGTATGAAACATCACTGTGTATGCCATAAATACATAAAATTATTATGTATCAATAATAAAATATAATTATTATTTATAAGCCCAAAGATACTTTTTTCCAATGAATTAATAGGTTACAAGTGGATCTATCCTTTGGAACCTAAATTCATCCTATGCTAAGATCAAATGTGCCTCACAAGAGATGTCTTCTTTCCATCAGCCAATTTATCTCACTCCTTCACCCAAACAATGCCAAGGCCTAGAGAAAACTTCCATTCCATTCCATAAGCCCAATCTTTCCTGAAACTCTACATTTTGCATAAATCTAACTCTGGAAGCAGAAATGGGAGTGATGTGGGGAAATAAAATAGACTTTTAGGAAAATGAAGGTCTCATGGTCTCCCCATGGCACTTCCTTTGAAAACAGATCACTGTTTAGGAGATGCTGACCAGCCATAGTCCACTGTCTCCAGCCAGACATAGACCAAGAAACAGATCGACATTAGCACTTCTCCAAACACATTGACATCCTGGCAATATAATTTCTAATGTCAAGTAAATATAAGAAGTACTGAATTAAATAAATTAATATGTTTCTATATTTCAGGACTTGTCAGAGCACTCAATATGTCCAGGGTGTCCAAAACTTTTTTTTCTTACAAACATTGAAAGAAGAAGAGTTGTCTTAGACCACACATTAAATATACAAATACTAACACAAGCTGATGAGCAAAAATAAAAAGACCCGTGTGTAATTTCCATGATATATGGTACCACAGATAAGTAAAACAGGCTCAAATAATCTCCACACAGCCTGTGGGCTGCAGGTTGGACATCTGGCCCTGAAAGTAAACTATAACTAGAGGTAGAAATAATTTGTAACATTTCCCAAACTTACTGGACCAGAGAGGCATCTGACGGCCTTAGTGTTCTTCTAAGTACACAGTGGGAAATTCTGATATGGATCATTCTATGCAATCGAGTAGCTATCAAGCCTTCGGAAAAATGCAAATTAAAATTACAAAAACATACCTGTTCATATCCACTGCCATGACTATGACCAAACAGACAATAACAACCACAATTGTATTGGTGAAGATATAGAGCAAAGGGGACCCTCCTACTCAGCTGGTAAAGATGTAAAACTGGTCAGCTGCTTTGGGAAAAAGTTTGCTAGTAGCTTGGTCCACTTAGTATTGATATAAAGAAAGATCTGAGGCTGGGTAATGTATAAAGAGGTTTATTTACAGGAAGCAAGACATCAAAATCTGCTTCTGGTGAGGGCCTTGGGCTACTTCCACTTACAGTGAAAAGTGAAAGGCAGTGAAGCATGTGCAGAGACCTCATGTCAAGAGAGGAAATGAGAGAGAAGAGAGGTGCCAGGCTCTCTTTAACACCCAATTCTTGCGGAAAACAATTAAACAAGAACCTCCTATGGTGGGGGTGGCACCAAGCCATTCTTGAGGGACCCTCCCCATGACACATGACAGCCCAAGCTGGAAATGATCAGAATGTTCATAATAAACAAATAAAACATGTTGCATCTATATAATGTTATTATTTAGCAATGAAAAGCAATGTGATCCTGACACAGGCTCATACATGCCTGACCTCGAAAGATCACATATCATATAAGCCCATTTCTATTATGTAAACTTCCCCCAAAAGGCAAATAGAGAGAAAGACCAACAGATAGAAAGTAGATAGTGGTTGCCAGGGTTAGAGATGTAATTACAGATTAACTGTAGATGGGCATGAAGGATCTTACTGAAGTGATAAAAATGCTCTAAAACAAAACAAAACAAAATTCTCTAAAACTGGATTGTAGTGATGCTTGTATAACTCAGTAAATTTCCTTAAAAATTATTAAATTGTATACTTAAAATGGGTGAATTTTGCACGTAAAACATACCTCCATAATTTTGTTTATAAAAAGTGCATCACAGATTGATGAGACAAAATTTTATTAACCTACCAAAAATCTCTATGAGGCTATATGCTCAGCCCTATGTTTGTTCAAATGAAAGTGTTTGGGGAGTAAAGTTTCAGGAGCAAAATTTTTGCTCACACTTGGGACAGTTGGGAGCAAGCTGCATAAAGTGTCTAGCACAGAACAGCTCCTGTGTTTTGAAGGATGTGTTGAAGTCCTTTGTATTGAAAGATACACCCCCATATAGCACTTGCAAACTGAAAATACTTGTGATGAATCCCTAATTGCATGTGGTACCACTGGACAAAGCAAGACCTAGCTCATAGAATTTATTAAAATGGGTGGTTATTAGAATTCTAGGACCAATGTGATAGAAGTTGTAAGGAAGAGAGATTGGCTCTTTGATCTGCCCTGTTCCACTCTGACTTCATTCTAATTAGCAAAGCTTTTGAGGCGGACTGATAAGCATTCTGGGCACTGCACACGTCTGGCCACTGACTAATTAATTAATTTTTGACTTTGAGCAGTGACACTTAATTTGAAAACTTTCTGCCATCCATTGAGGAATGTGGAAAAGTAGGGCAAAAGATTTAAAAATATGCTGAAGGTGTCATTTCAAATCCAGTTGATTTCCAAGAGGGCAAAATGGGTCAGTGAATTAAATAAAGAGATGGACACTGGAGAGGAAGGGCCAGGGAAGAGTGTACTGGGCCAATCTGCATCTACCTTGCTGTGGGTTGGGGCATATCCATTAACACTCTATTCTCCTGATCATTTCATTTCAAAAGTCTCCTCACCATCCTTGTTTACTGAGAAGTGACTGTGTGCATTGCCCACAGAAAGAAAAGGAACATAAAGCAAAAATGATTCATGCAGAGGAGATTTGGAAGGTGAATCAAGCTTATGAACTTGCATAGAATTGTTTTTTTATTTAATATATTATGGATTAATATGAAGGTACACATGATTAAGTTACATTATTTGTGTTTGTAAGGTAAAATCCAAAGTCTGCGTTACAGTGGAGTCTTTCACCTGGGAAGTGTGCCATATACCCTTACATTGTACCTTATAAGTGGGAATTAATTGAGCCTCCTCCTACCTCCCGAATTTAATTGTGTTTTTTTCTCCTCAAGGCCTGTAGTTGCAGATCTATTATTTTCAGATTAATACTGAGTGCACGGGATGCCTGCTTTTCCATTCTTGAGATACTTAGGAAAATGTTCCCCAAATCCATCCAAGTAAATAAATACAAAAGATCCAGAGTCTTCATCTATTTATGGCTGAATAGTATTCCATGGTGTACATCTACCGTAGTTTTTTTGTTTGTTTTTAGGTTAAACACTGCTTGGATCAGAGATCTGAAAACTACACTTCCAAGGCCAAAGCCAGCTCACCACCTATTTTTATAAATATAGTCTTGTTGGAACACAGCCACACCCATTTGTCTATACATTATCTAGGGTTGTTTTCACTCTGCTGAGTGAGGGCAGCAGAAACCACATATCGCCCGTGAACCTGAAAATGTTCACTCTGACCTTTAGAGAGAAAGTGTGCCAAGTCTTGATCCAGATGGAGTCAGCAACATGCCTTTTTGGTGTGACTAAAGGGACATTGGGAAATCATTTTTATCTTAAAAGAGCTCCTTTTTCTGGCAATGAAAGAGCTGACATTTTCTTAGCACTTCTGTGCACTGGCACTAAGTCCCTTCCTCTCTTAAAGATCTTTTAGGTGAAGATGCTTAACATGCTTATGTTTCAGAGGAAGAAACTGATAAAGCTAAGAACTTGCACACAAGTCACAGAACTAGTGTTTGAAACCAGACTAACTTATCCTCATCATCATGACACCTCCCCATCATGTCAATGTAAAGAAGAACATTTGAGCAAGAGGATCCCTCAGTCATTCACTTTGAAAAGGGTCAAAGGATTTGGGAAACAGATTTTCAGAGTGACATGTCCGATCATATTTATCAAGCCATCACTGTGGCAACTTTATACTCTAAGTTTGAAGAAAAGTCCTTCTAGTAATCCCTTCTCCAAGCACATCAGAAAGTTTAACAGACCATAAAATTTAACAAACCATCACTAAAGAGTCAAGGGTGTCATACAGGGAGGAACTTATTGCTGCCACTAGAGTTACTACTTTCTTCAATGGAAATCCTAAAAGTTTAGGTCTTTACTCTAAAAAAAAGAAGTCCTTCCCTCTCTTAGCCCTAGGCCACCTTACTTCCCATCTTAGGATGGCTGACCATAAGGACAGACCTTCTTCTTTAGAGGAAAACTTCAATTCCCACCACATAATGGGCTCCACTCTGCAAGGTCCAGACAAGGCATTCAAAATATTTACAACATAATTCTAAAAATTTGAGTTATTCACTACCCTGAAAGGGCTATGACAAGGCTAGTCTAACTCATGTTCAAAGCCCTTTCTCCCAACCAAGGTGGAGAGATCAGCTGACAGTATTTCCCTCTCAGCAAGATTCTGCTCTCCTAATCACCTGAAGATAAACTTGTAGAAAAAAAGAACACAGGTTTCTCATGAACAAATATGTTACAAATATCATTCAGCCAAAATTCATTTTTTAAGAAGAGCCACTTTCCCCTAACTCCACAAAGTCATAGTTCTGCTAAATATAATCTCAAATTCCACCACTAAATAGCTCTCTGAGCATCTTAGGCCATAGCAACTGCATTTAAGTTAATAAGTATATTGACTGAGACTGGTGGGACTACAAATTAATCCAGTGTCTATGGAAATAAGTATGGAGATCCCTCAAAGAACCAAAGGTAGACCTCCCATTTGATCCTGCAATCCCAATAACTAGGCAACTACCCAAAAGAAAAAAAGACATTTTACCACAATAACATTTGCACTTGAATGTTTATAGCAGCTCATTTCACAATCGCAAAGATGTGGAAACAACCCAACTGTCCTTTGACGCGTAAATGGAGAAATAAACTATGGTATCATATATGTATACCGTGGAATACTATTAAGCCATAAAAAGGAGAGATTTTGCATCTTTTGAATGAAGCATCACAGGAATGGAAAGACAACCATCATACATACTCAGAACTAAATGGAAATTAGTAGATTTAACAACTACAGGCTTACATGAGAGAAAAACTCAGTTGAATTCAAGTGAGGGGTGTGGAGAAGGGGTTTGGTGTCTCCTACACAATGGGTACAATGCATGGGTATATTGCACACTTCCTGGGTGAAGGACACTGCTATAACTCAGAATTTCACCTTACAAATGCTAACTATGTAACCTAATTGCATGTACTCGCATATTAATCTGAAATTTAAAATATATATATGTATATGTATATGTATGTGTGTGTGTATATATATGTATAGATAATCGACTGAGGTCACTAAGAGCTTATGTGACATTTTTGTGCAAATGAGCAAACAGTGCCTCCTCTTGACAGGGTCACCTCTCCACTTGACAAGTGCTCATGACTATGTAAAAATTAAAGTGGCCTCTTCCTGTGGGTGAACATGCCCCACACTGGGACAGCAAACAAAATGAGTCCTGGGGTTTAATGTCACAATTGTGTAGTGAGCAACCTTTCTAGTCATCTACAACTGTACTTGGTTGTCTCAAGGAACACTGGCCATTTTCTGTACATTGGTTTAACTAAAAGAGCCCCTTCCACCGACTTTTTTTTTAATAGACAAAGGTTGCATGCAAAAAGTTAAAATCATATCCAATCTTTAAAACAATGTTGGAATTTTCAACAAAATAATTTGAAAGACCTCAGTTGAATTCACAACTTAGCCAATTACCAGCTATGTAATTTTAGACTGGTTCCTTGTTCATCTGTAAAACAGAGGCATCAGTTACTAGCACTACCAAGATCTCAGGGATGCTTTAAATCTTTGATTAGAAAATGTAAAGTGACTTGGTAAGCATAAGATGATCTTTGGACATTAAGCATTAACTACATTGAAAGATAGAAATTGCAAAAGGCAAATGGTATAATTCATGCTTCCACAGGAAGCTATTTTTCCTGTTTCTGCTGGGTTTGGCCAAAGTATTCTTCCAGCAAAAACCTGAGAAAGGCTACTAGTTTTCCCTGATTTTTCAAAAAGGTCATCCACGCAAAAGTGTTTCCAAGGTGCAAGGTAATTAGTTCTCAAAACCTTTCCATTCCACCTGATCAATTAGACAAAATACTAAACACTCCCATTCCTGACGTACATAAAATTGAATCATATGTATGCTGTCCTGTTACAGAATGGCAATGTGCTGCTTTCAGAATCTGTTACACAGCTAGGGAGTAATAGCTTTTTTCTTTAAGTCACTACCCTGCCTAGTGATAAGGCACCAGCTAGACGTGTTTGACTAGGATATTTAATTTCTTGAGAAGAACAAAAAAATGCCATGATATAAGGCATTAGTGCAGCTCATCAGTGTTGCTATAAACACTGTGGAATGCCCAACCTCATACCTGGGCTGCCTTGACGGCGCCTTTCCACCACTGAATCTGTGTCCAGAATCAATGACTATGCTGGATGTGAGTACCAAAGGCAAAGCCCATTTTTCTTTGTCAAAAGCTCCCTGTGATAGGAGGAGATGTCAGACATCCAGAGCGGGATTTTTCTTAGCAACCCACCGAAGCATAGATGTGCATCCTCTCTCCTGGAAGACAAGTTATTTAAAAAGATGTATTTTTGAAAGCAGCCTTCTCTGCATATAGCATCAATGTCAACAAATAAAAGAGGAGGGAAGAAAGGCGAAGGAAGGGCCATCTAGAGAGAGGAAGGAAAATATCTCCCTGGGCACAGTTTAAGGAATGATCAATGCGTGTGTCAAAGACTGCGATAAGACATGCTGAGCTTATCAAAAATGGAAGCTCCAATGACAGAGTTCACATGTGGCCAGCAGATAAGGAAAGCGAGGTTCTCCTCTCCCTCTCTTCTCTCCCCAAAGACTGTTTTAATTTCTCACTCTGCATGTAACATTTTCAGGCCCTACGGAGACCACCTAGCCTCATTCAATCCCTTTTATAATCTCACTGTAAATGTTTCCAGAAGACTGATTAGCAGATGTCGACCTCAGTGCTATTTGGGGAAATAGCACTGTACAAATCTGCGTCAGAAGTCCAAAATGCAGCCGAAGGTCCCCAAAACACTCTGAGCACCCGAGAAAGGAGTGTAGCAGGGACATGGACCTGGATGCTAAAAAGTACTTGTGTCTTGGCTCTGTCACAAACATGCTGTGTAACTTTGCATAAGTAGCGTCACCTCCTCACAGTGGATTCTCCTCTTCTGTAAAGTTGGGAGAGATGGACCATACTGTGCTTTCAAGAATCACCCAGAACAATCCCACCTTCATCCCTGCCCTCTGGGAACAAGGCTAACGGATCACAAAGGGGTGAAGACCTGAGCCCATATCCCTTCCCCGCTGCTCTATTGCTAATGGTGCTATCATAGCTCAGGCCAATGTAACAAAATATCACAGACTGGGTGGTTTAAACAACAGGCTTTATTTCCCATAGATCCTGGTTGGAAAGTCAAGATCATGGTTTCAGCAAATATTGCTATTGGTGAGGGTTCTCTAGCTTCTGACAGCCACCTTCTCCTATATCCTCACAGGGTGGAGAGAGTCAGATCTCATGTCTGTTCCTCTTACAGGGCATTAATCCCAAAATGGAGGTCCCCACCATGACCTCATCTATATCTAATGATCTCCCAAAGGTGGGGATAGGACTTCAACATATGGATCTGAGGGAAGGGGGGTGCACAATTCAGATCATAACAGGTCCCAAAGCTGCCTGTTTAAGACAACCAGAATCTAGATATCTAGATAAGAATGCAGAAGGATGTTGGTGTATCTCTGCCTCTGCTCCCTCCAATTCAGCAATTGCTGCCCACCCCCTGTAAGAACCACTGTGGTGGTCCCTTGGTCATTCCTAACCCTAAAGATGTCCCTGATCCCTATCCTAACTTGAGTCTGTTTCATTTTTCCTTGATCCACAATCAAAATTACTTTCTGTTTCTTTTATCCAAGCCTGAGATAAAACTTAACTCAGGTAAAGAAGAGGAAATCTCTCTGTCTCCTTTCTCAAGGCCCCTTACCATTCTGGAATGATTCACTGGAAGTGGCCACCTGGCACTGAGAAGAGTCCTTAAAGCCATGCTTGGCTTAAGACAGGAGGAGAGCTTCGCTTCATTAGTGACACCTGCCAGGGATGCCAGATGGGACAGCAGAACAGATATACCAGGGACTGGTCACCATGACACCCAGAGCCTAAGCAGTGGTTCTGACACTGACATGAGTCAGAGCGAACTAGAGCACTTACCTAGTTATTGCAGCTACCACTGCAGTTATGCTACAATTATTCTGAGTCTCTCTAGAAAAGTTGTACCAATTTTTGTGATCTGTAGCAGATTATAAAGGCACCTCCCTGAGTGCTTTAGACATGGATCTGATGAGATTAAAAAAGCTGACTTCTTGCCTTAGGTCACTATTTTTATAATTTCTATTTTTTAAGTAAAAACTGTACCTATTTAAGTACATGCACATAGCATTTACTATAGTCAAGCAAATTAACATACCCAAATTAACTTCTTCAGTTACCTTTTCTGCATGTGATGAGAGCATATCCTTAAGAACACCTGAAATCTCTTAGGAAGCTTGCAGTGCACACACTGTTATTAACTGTAAACATCACATTGCATGTCTAGATTTATTCATCCTCCAGAACTAGCTTTGTACCCTACAACCATCATCTCCCATTTCCCCCACCTCCTCACAGCCCTTGCTGACTACTGTCTTACTCTCTAATTCTGTATAGTATTTGTATTTTTTAGATTCCACATATAAGTGAGATTATATAGCATTTCTCTTTCTGTGCCTGGCTTATTTCACTTACCATAATGTCCTGTGGATAAAGCCAGATTCCCAGGCCCCACATGAGAAATTCAGTTAATAAATGTACAGAGGGTTAAATATCTCACTATAGAAATGCCCCTATGTGAGGACTGGTACTCACCAAATTCTGAGTGGTAAAGACTTAGGAAGAAACTGACTCCCTTCCAATCTTAGTGACCTAGGTTTCTTAGTGGTCCAAGAATTCCTAAACATAGACAAGAGATGTCTTCCTTGTCCATACAGCTCTGGTCTTGCAGCATCAATGGACATAGGCCTGACTTCTAACTGCCAGCATTTGTATCTTTCAGCAGAAGGCCTTTCTCTGCCACCAGATCCTGCTCTATTCACATGCAAGTCAGAACAGAAGTGTCGTGAACATTTGTGCCCCAGCGACAGCACCCAAACAATGAAATCCCACAAACACACACAAGATACTGCAGCATTGTCCAGTGAGGCTAAAATCCAATTGGCCACCATGGTACACTGTTATTGACACCCTTTCCTGACCACTTCCCATCCTTGTCTTACATTCAAACCCTCCTAACACCAATAAATTGTGTCTAAGGATTACCAATTGCCTTGCAATTCTTGCCCTAGAATTTGCTTTGGAGGAAATCTACATAAAGCCGATGAGTTAAAAGTTAATTTCAAGGATAAACTTTATAAATAAGCATAGCTGTGCCAATTTTAGAGGTATAACAGAGATAATGTTTTCCTTAAGTTCCCTTTCCTCAAAACAGGCAGCTCTAATTCTTTTTCCTGTCTTACCCTATGGTCCATTAATAACACAAATGATTCTTTGTATTTGGGAGCAAGTTTTATTTTTTCTAAGAACTTATTCCTTTAGATGTCCTTTTGAATTTTATAAGAAATCTTTAACGTGGGAGAAGTAATAGCACTAACTCCCGGTAAATGAGATCAGCCCTTGGAACACAAGCTCAGAGAGGCGAGATCAAATGCACAAGGTCACACCCTATTGATCTCCAACCTCCACCAGCATTGCTGCCTCTTTGTGGTGGCATCACCTCTTGGGAATCATCCCTAGGTGCAGAGATGAGCTAGAGTCATTTACAAAGTATATCGCACCCGACCAGACTAGGGGCCTACTCTGGGAACACTGTGTGATGACAGTCATTTTCTATTCCTACTTTTGAGAGAGAAATTACTGTAGGAGAGGGAAAAAGTGGGTGTTCTAACACTATCCTTGATGAAAAAGACAAACTCATCTAACTAGAAATTTGCTAAACAAGAACCAGTCAATATTCAATTATTTTATCTTCTATTCATGGAATCCCAACACTCAGAGCTGAGATGGAAGTGAATGAGCTTCCTCAATGCACTAATTCAAAGGTCAGGACAGTGTGTTCACAGGCATAAATATCAGTGATACAGCCTAATACAACAGAAGAGAAATCAGCTTTGTTTTAATTAAAACAAACAAACAAAAATCTGAGTGGTCTTCAAATGTTAACACAAATCAGCATACCTGGAAGGCTTGTTAAAACCCAGATTGCACCCTGGCCCAGAATTCCTGAATCAGTGGGTATGGGTGGGGCCTGAAAATCTGCATATTTAACAAATTCCCAATTGAGACTAAAAGTGCAAGCCTGGAGACTACATTTTGAGCACCACTGCTTTAAGATAGCACTTTCCAAATAGAATGTGCATACAGTTGACCTAGATCTACAGTGAAAATACAGATTCTGATTCAGGAGGTCCAGCATGCCTTTCCAACAAGCTCCAGTAATGATGATACCACCAGTCTGTGGACCACAGTCAGTGGTCAAACTCTAAGCTCAGAGTCTTCCAAAGGGATGTTCAATGATCCACTTACATTGGAGTCATCAGACAGATTATGAGAAATGCTGATTCCAGAACTAAGACTGTTTAGTTCATCCATGTTGCTATTACTATAGACTTGGAGGCTCATAAACAACTGAAATTTATTGTTTACAGTTCTGGAGGCTGGAAAGTCCAAATTCAAGGCATTGCCAGATTCAGTGTCTGTGGAGGACTCCCTTCCCTTCTGGTCTATACATGGCTGACTTTTTGCTGTATCTTCCTTCAAATGGCAGACAGAGTGAGGGAGTTCTCTAAGGTTTTTTTATAAAGGCCCTAGTCTCATTTATGAGGGTTTCATTCTTCTCCTTATGACCTAATCACCTTGCAAAGGCCTCTCCTCCTAAAAACCTACCACTGGACAGCATCTGAAGTTTGGAGGGAACAAAATTTCAGTCTAAAATTCAGCCTAGCACTCTTAAGTTTGCACCAAAAGACCAACAGAGAAGGAAACACTGGTCACAAATTCACAGACACACTTTGAAAAAAAACTCCCCGAATGATCCCAAGATGTGACCTCATAGCCCTCTGTGACCCTTCCCTAGCCTTGACCAAATATAAGAATTGGCTGATTCATATGTTAAAATACAGATTCCTAAGCTTCAGGTTAGTCTTACTAAATCAGAATATTTTGAAAAGAAGCCTAGAAATCTGGATAGTATTAATCTTCCAGATGAATTTCACAAAGAAGCAAAGCTGGGAAACAATCTGAATATTGGTGCTCACCTTCTTTTCAATTCTGGGTACACAATCTTCCCTTTAAGCTTCCAATGCATCCACCCATTTCAAATGTCAATATATAACAACACAGGGAGGAGTTATTTAACTTGTAAATTCTGATGACAAAAAGTTTAGTTGAGAGGACAGCGCCTCTGGCTCAAAGGAGTAGGGCACTGACCCTGTATGCTGGAGGTGGCAGGTTCAAAACCAGCCCCAGCCAAAAACCACGAAAAAAAAAAAAAGTTTAGTTGAGGAAATCTGGTCCCATGCTATGGAATGGGTGAACAAGTCTTGCCATACAGACTTACGGACAACACTGCATAAACACTGCACAGTGAGTTGCCATGGCAGGTCCCAGCTCTATCTGTCCTAAGCAAGGCCATCTCAAGAACTTAAATTCAATGCTGGCTCTCTTACGTTTGCACCGAAGCTAGGATTCTTTTAGTGTCTTGAAAACAAGTTGCAGAAAACTCCTAAAAAAGTCTGTATCCCTATTCAGCTTTCAGGTAACACAGTCTTCATAGTGGAGTTCAGTTGGGACTTGCTGAGCTGAGCATTAGTGAGTTAACAGACCTGAAGGTCTCAGAGAAGTTTCTCTCACCCCACCTTCGTGGCAAATAGAGAAAGAGGGAGGGAGGAAAGAAAAGAGGAGGTGTGGGAGACGGAAAGAGGAAATTGTGACCTCATTATAAGATGACATTTGGAATAACGCAGAAATTCAAAACAAATGTTGAACAATTTGCAAATTGCATTTATTTTCCTGGGACTTTTCTCTTAGCTTTTTTGTTTGTATGCTTAATAGAAAGCCGTGTGCTTCAATGGGCTCACGTGGCATGCCCTGTTCAGTTATTCTGAACGGCTTGGGCTGCAGGAGGCTATGTTTCTCATCAGTGGCAGAGAACATTTTATGTTTCAGGAACTAACAGTACAATCACTTTCTAACTATCATATAGCACAGAAATGACTTCAGCACTCAGATACAATGGCACTTCTCAGGTGATTGGGAGGGTCGTGCCTCGGTCAAAGATGCACAGAGACCATGAAAGGCAGATGGTTCCCTGTGTTGATACCTGGGAAAGGGTAGAAAACTGAACCAACAAAACCAGCTCCAGGGAAACAGAACATGGCACTCAGGGGACCTCTGACCCTATTGTCAGAAAAGCAGGAGAGAAGTCTAAGAATGTGGCTAGAGAAATTGAGGCATGAGACATGTATAAAGCCCTTCTAGAGAGATGCCAGACAATCCATCACCTTTTCTGTTGAGATTGGAATCTTGTACTGCATCATCTCCCAAAAGGAGCAAGTTATTCTAAACTTTTGAACTCATCTATATATGAGGGACGGAGGAAAGAAATACACACACACACACACATACATCCCAGGTAAAGCAATTATTTTTCAAAACCAAAATTAATGAACACACCCAAGATTTACTCATGATGATGAAAACATGGACATTGCTATATGAGAGACACTGGCCAATAATCTGGTTTACTCCCATCATGAAAAATAGGCATTGTTATTTCCATTTTACAAAGCAAAAAAAAAGAACAGAGGCTGAAATAGTTCATTAAAAGCCACACAAATCAAAAGCAGCAAAGAAGACTGCTGTTTGCTGCACAAAGTGCAGAGCTGGCCTTTCATGTGGGAACTAGTTACTGCTCCAAACTGCCCTCAGTAATAAGACCATTTGGAAATGGGAACCCCCATACACTGCTGTATGCATAATGTAAAATGGCATAGCTGCTTTGGAAAACAGCTTTGAAGTTTCTCAAAATGTTAAACATAAATTTACCATATGTAGAAAAGATCCAGAAATGTCACAGAAATGAAAACATATGCTGCAAAAAAACTTTTAGGTGAGTATTCATAACGACATTATTCACAATAACCATAAACTGGAAACCACCCAATTGTTCATCAACTGGTAAACAGATAAACAAAATAGACTAAAAAATAAACAACATCCGGCCAACAGAATGCAACTCAGCAAAAAGCAGGAACAGAATGAAATGTGCTACAACATGGGCTGGGCTGCATATCCAGTCCCAAAGACCACTGTTGTATAATTTCATAGAAAGAATCAGAGAAACTAAAGCTATGAGACAGAAAATAGATTAGTGGTTTGGGAGACTGGGACTGGGAACAAGCACACGAGATCCTTGTAGGGTCTAAATGTTCTAATGTGAATGGCTGCACAACTCCATGAATTTACTAAAATTCACTGAATTGTGCAGTTAAAATGGGCAAATTTTATGACATGCAAATTAGACCTCAAGAAAGCCTTTTTTAAAAAATAAAAATGTAAAGTCTCAAAACTATAAAATCTAAAAAAAAATAATTCAGTTAAAGAAGTGACCACTTATCAAGTTGGCAAATGATGATATGACATGTGTGTGCCAAGCACTTGATGATCTGATATCACCTAATCTTTGCAACACAGCCTCCCTGCCCTGCCTCTGGTGCTGTGATGTCACTTTTGGGATAGGAATCCCCATGCCACTAGCCTGCAGCACCACACCTGACGTGCAAGAGCCACTCAGTACATACTTAAAGAGAGCAGTATTGTGTCATGATTAAAAAACCCAGCTCTGGACAATAAGCATGGATTCAAATAGTGACTTACGAGTATTATTCTACAAACATTGGCTATTACTAACTCCAGGATTTCTATATATTATGATTAGTAATAACATCTGTGGTAGGCTTTGCTGTTTGGCTGCCCAGCAACCATTTCAACCCCCCTTTCTCTCTTGCCACTTTCCATATAGCAGCCAGGGAAAGTTAAATACATTCTCAGAGTCACTTGCAGCCAGGTGTGGACCTAGCTGATGAGATCTTATGCTAATATATGGGACAGGGGAGTGGTTGTGAGAAATATTTTTGTTCTCCTAATAAAACAAACAGTGCAGCTGGTACTACCCCCTCTTCCTTCTTCGTGACTTAAATGCAGATGTGATGTAAGCAGCGTAGCAGCCATTTTGTGGCCACAAGGAAAATGTCACAATATAACATAGGGTTTTGGCCTGTCATTACTGAACCATTAAACCAACTCCAGGAGCCACATACCTTCAGATTTTATTGAGTGTGAAAAAAATCTTCTTTTTTCTTATGTACTATTTTATTGGAGTAGAGAAACAGAATCAACCCATTTTGCAAATTCAAAGGCTATAACAAGTTGTAGATGCCTTTTCCAGATTTTTCTATGCCATGTTCCCTACAAGGAGACAGCCAAGAGGGAAGATTTCGGGTAAGTAGTAACAGGGATTAGAGGCTATCTGCAATATCTTTAGAAATTTCTGAGAGAACAGGCATATTGCCAGGGCTTCTTAAACGCTGTGCAGCAATGCCCAGGGACACTGAGAGATTACAACATTCTGTCTAGATCTGGACCTTCAGCCATTGGGACTCTACACAACCCTGTGGCAGTACCAAGGACTAAAGAGCTACAGATGACTGTGTCTGGTAACCGAGGCCACACCTGATTACAGGGCAACTCCCAGAACTCTCAGAACCATGCTTCTGCCTCTTAAACCCACTGGATGTGTAAAAGCTAATTTCTGAATTCAGGTGGGAAATGTGTTTCACTTCAGGTGGGAAATGTGTTTCACTAAAGGTACTAGAAAGTGAGCTAGATGGCTGGGGAGCCCAGCACACACTTTTCTCTGACTTCCCTTCTCACATAGGCTAGAGAAAGCAGTGTAGCTGAGAGGAGCTGATGACCCATAGGGGAGACCAAAGAGGTACAGTGATGGGCATGTAGCTGGAGGGATTTCTGGTATTGAGTCTAGAGCTACACTTCCAGAATGAAATGCCTTACACAGTACCTGCAGTTTACAATGTATTATAGAGGTGCCTTTGGTTCCCTGGTTTGAAGTGCTGATACTGGGGATGGAGGTGAGGGGCTGGCAGTCCAGTCTGAGACAACCCCCCCCCCCTGCCAAGGCAACATTTGAAATCTCCCTCCCCAGAGGCCTGAGGCAGCCTACCCTTGATATTAATAGTTTGTTACCCATCTGGAGAATGTGTGTGGGGTAGAGGAACCCTGGCTCATTCACAAGGAAGGGAAAGGGGGTGCTGTGGCCAGAGTGTGCATTTCTGGGATCAGGCCCAGCAGTAACCCGAGCACACGAGCTACAGATATCACATTATCAAGTGCTCTTGTTAGGGGCCACCTACTGCCACTCTGACTAGCAGGTGGAAAGTGGAGGGTGAAGGAAAAAGAGACAGGAAGGGAAAGTGCACAGGAACGTCCAGAGAGGCTGAGAAAAAGGGCATGGGGGCGGGTTTGGAGGAAGAGGTGCATAAAAACCCTCAAAGAGAAAAATAGTCTCTCTTTGTGGTCATCAAGTGGGCCAACCCATTTTGTATTTGGAGGGCATTCTCTATATCGTTATAAATAATTGTCCAGTGATCGCTGAGCATCAGATTATTTTACCATCTTGTACTGAAACTAGTGATTCCTCTTTTCGTGCTCTTCATGGAAGGCCTGTGCAGGCACCTGTGCAACACGCGCCCCTCAGCTGGGGGCCACACGGTGCGGCCCACCCTGTGCTGGCAGGTCAGTGTGAGTGGCAGCAGCAGAGGCAGGTGCCACAGGCTGCAGAGGAACAGTTTCCGTGAGCTGCTGCGGTCTGCATCCACTAGGAATGGAAGGTGAGGTAGGAGATGTACAGATTGATGGGGAGGACGATAACAGGGAAGGTCCAGATGGTGACATGCAGCATTGGTGCAGTGTCAGACAGTGTGACCAAGGCCAAGCAGGGGCACCGTGCCACGCTCTGGCACAGCGCCGGGTAGGGGCCGACCTCATGCAGTAGCTACCCCAGGAGTAATCTTCCCCAGCTTAGGGCGTTGAAATGCAGAATCTGCCAGGAATAGAGGATTCCCCCCAGAAGAAATGCTCCAGCACCCAGGCTTCCAGGGTCTGCTGTCCAGCCCAGAACAGGTGGGATGGCCCCGACCATGGCCATCATATAATAGTAGGCATAAAGGAAAATGTTAAAGACCCCCAAGGCCTCAAGTCCCTGTGAGTGCATTGACCACCCAGGTCAGAAGGCCTACTCCTGGAATAATATAAGCGGCAAAGTACACAGCTAGCAGCTGGCTGATCTATCCTCAACCCAGACATTTGTTCTTTGTCCTATTCATGTTTGAGTCAAATGGCACCTTAAAAAACTGATTGACAGAGTTGGCATCATAGGATGCAAGGCTGGTCCCAACAGAAGCAAGCAGGAAACAGGGCCAGTGGAGAGGTCCTGGGGCCAACTCAATCCAGCCATCCTGGTACTCACTACTAGAGCTGTGAGTTTGGTTTTTGATATTTGAGCCAAAATTCCTGGTAAATCATCCACATGCAACTTCATCTTTCCACTGCTTTTCATCTTTTGTCTCTTTTCCCACATTTACTAAGCCTTCAATCATTGAGGACAACTCTAGTTCCATCAGTTCCTTTTCATGTGGCTTTCTGGACAAAGATACACTGGGGGATGAAAGAGGTCTCATCTCCTATATTTCAGGTTTGGCTTGACCTGAAGATGTCAAAGGAAAGAGATACGAATGGTTCTGGCTTTGGTTTGACTTGCAGGTTGAGGTTGTGTGACATACATGCATTTGAAGAAATTAAAGTGCTGAAATGTAATCCACGCTTTTTGGCATTCCTGAAAAGATGCATGAACTTGCCAGGGGATTCCTGGGTAGTTCTTCTTTCAAGATACCAGACACATCCCCCTACTCAGCCTGTCAGGAGATGTGAGCAGAGTGTATGAGGGGATGTGGCCATAGCACACAAGTTTGGCTGCTCCCTGGAATCCTTGTGTCCTCTTTCCTCACCAACTACTGGGTGCCTCCATCTTCCTTCCCTGCCCCCTGTGGGCCAGTGTGAAAAAAATCTTGATGGATTTTTCTGTAACTTGTAGCTGAATGTATTTCTAATAATATTAGAAACAGAAATAGTAGAGTAAGTTTTTTTTTTCCTTTTCCTTATTAGAATGCTTGTAGTTCTCCTATTTTTGTTTCTCTCTCTTTTCAGTTGACTCTCTGAAACAAGGCCTAAGCTCTATTGTTGTCTGAGTGGAAGACTTGAGGGGATTCTCTGGACAGCCCCTACGTTAGCTCTAGCTCTCAATAGCAACTCACAACTTCTTTTCCCTCATAGATTCATTGGAAATTCCTCCAAAGCAGCAGACCCTGGGTGAAATAAATGGATCTAATTTCAGAAAAGACAAGCTCACATTCTCCTCTCACTAGCAACCTCATGATACAATAGTAATTACCAATAGTGATAATAGGCAATTAATACACATTAGCCATGATCAATGTCTTTTATCCCATCCAGGATCTTTGTACAAGAGGGAAATTTCGTTGCATATTCCAGAAACAAGCAATGGACTTTCAACTGGGTGCCTCAATAGCAATTCCCTCAGTGTTTTGGTTTGTTTGGGTTTTTTTTCTTTTTTCAGAAAAGGAAATCAGAACACATAGCAATCACCAACAGCATGAGAGTAGCCTGCCTTTCTCTGCAGCAAACAGATCTGATTTAAACTGACAGAGAGATAGCTTCTCTGTAGGTACCCAAGAGAATCGTGAGGGAGAAGGTCCTAGAATCTTCCTGGTAATGTCCAATTAGCGAGCAGGTGGAGTGAGAAAAGGTGTAGTAGGATCCACACTGCAGTAGGATATATTCCTACAGGACAGTTGGAGTAAAGGAATGGGACACAGGAAGAAGGATTGGGGGGAGTGTGGTGAGCAGCTTCTGACATGGTCCTCCATGGTAGTCTTGACTTTGTGAAGTCCCTTCCCCCCTTATGTGTGGGCTGGACCAAGTGACTTGCTTCTTTCTAACAAATAGAATATGGCAAAAGCAATGAGATGTCAATTTTATAATTAGGTCTTAATTAATGCATGTTGCTAAAACAGAATACCATATCTTGGGTCATTTATAAATAACAGAAATAGTTCACACAATTCTGGAGGCTGGAAAGTCCAAAAACAAGGCAATGCTGGAAGACTCAGTATCTACTGAGGGCCCACTTATTGGTTCACAGATAGATGTCTTTTTGCTGAGTCCTCACAAGGCAGAAGAGGCTGAGGAGCTCTCATGGCTTGGGGGAAAGGGACCTTTTCTAAAGGCACTGATCTCATTCATGAGGGCCCTGTCCCCATGATGTAATCACCTTCCAAATTCTGCACTTCCTAGTACTATCATCTTGAGCAACAGGATTTCAACATATGAATTTTGGGAAACATTAAATCTATAACATTAAGTTACAAAAGAATGATATTTCCATCCTGCTGTTACTATGTCCATGTGGGTTTTCTGTCATGCTTGCACTATGGAAATAACCATATTGTAAGGTACTAAGGCCCTCAATCTGACACCATATGAGAAACTAAACCTCACCAAAAAACTCCAAGGGGATACTACCTCAGTTGAATCTTTCTTTAAATTTCAGATTAATATGAGGATACAAATGTTTAGATTACATTTGCTGTCATTGCTAAGGTAAAGTATAAGTTAGATCTTAAGGTCACTAAGGCTTCAGTTGCTGGAAGCCTGTGTGAGACCCTCCAGTATGATATCTAGGCAGGCTATTCCAAGATTTCCCGCCCAGAGACACTGTTTTTCTTTAAACTGGTAAGTGTTGGGGTCATTAGTTATATAGCCATCAACAAATACAAAAGAAGAGTCACTATGATATTTTAAAAATAAAAAAATAGGCATTTGGGTACTCAAAGTCTTTCTTCAAATTGTATGAATGTTTTTGTTTTGTTATGTTTAGGGATTATTTGTGTTTGATTCTGTTGGAGGGGAGCTTTTTCATTTCCTTTTGCTCAAGTAGCTACTGATTGAATCTGGGCATTTCATGTGTTCATCAGAACCGTATTGATAATTATTATTATGCTAACATTTCATCAGAGTTTATAATACACTGGGCACTGTGCTGAGCTCTGGCAGTACTATCTCATTTAAGCCTCACAAGCAGCCCCAGTCAGTAAAAGAAATACTATTATTGTCTTTTCACACAACGAGTGGAGGTTTAGAGACTTTATTGTTCTTGCCTGGATTATTTAACTAGTTAGTTGAGGGGCCAGGATGCAAACCTGGGGTATAAGACTCAACCTATTCACCTTATTACAGAGCAGGCCAGAGCTGAAATAGGAAAAGAAGATAGAAAGGCTAAAATGCTTCTCCTGAAAGGGCAGGAAATTTCTCTGAAAGGTTAATCAAAGATCAAAAAGGCTTGGGGAAGAGGGACATGGAAGAGGAGAGCTGAAAAAAAAGACCAGGTTTTGGAATAGAAATGTTGGGAGGGGGGAGATTTGGGAGAAATCAATGAGGACTTGGAGTCACTTCCTGGCATAATGAGGGGGTGAGAAAGTGATAGAGGGAAGGCAGAAGAGGAGAAATGGAGAAAGAAAGAGGGATGGTGAGGGAGAGAGAAAACCAGGGAGGGGAATAAGAGGGGAGAGGCTCACTAACTTGGTGGTACATTCTATACCTCCCTTTTAGCAGTTTCAAGTGATACAGTAAAGACTAAAACTGCTTTCAGTGAAAGAGAAGGGTACTACATAAAGCCATAAAAGAGATGGCCATTGCACCAGGATTACTTTTGCTCGTCTCATTCTGTTAGTTTCTCCAGGTACAGTTTCAGAAATACCTTATCTCAGTGACTCTTTTTTTGTCTTATCCATGTGAATATGAGCTTATTTCTGATTACATCCCAAATCTTTCTCATTAATGCCATTGCCTCCTACACTCTCCGTCTCTCTCCTGGATTATGATAATTGCTGCCTAAAAGACCTTTCTGCCTCCAGCCTTACCCGTGCATTCCTCTTTTCTAGACTAGCTCCGGTGTATTTAATATGCAAATCTAACCAGGAGGTTACTCTGAGTGTAATTTTCTCTGACTCTCTATCTCACTTAGAATTGATTCCAAGCTTCAAATCATGATGGAAAAGGCTGCCACCACCTCTTGCTCAGACTGTAGCCATCACCTCTGAATAGTACACAAGAGTAGCAAACAGTAAATCCCTCTCTCATATTCTGGCCTCCTGGACCATCCTCAGAGAGAAAAACAATCATGTTTCTTATTTACACTTTCAGAGACATGGTATGCTTACACATGTACAAGCATTCTTTTTGCAGAATCAAACTTCATCCACTACAACTTGAGTGTAAAAAAAAAATGCAGAAAATTGGGAGGGCAGAGCAAGATGGTAGCCAACTAACAGCTTCTTTGCAACCGGGAGCAGTGAGAGGAGTGAGATTGGGGAGAGAAGACTCCAAGAATCTCTGGCTTGTGGGCTCTGCCCAGAAACATCCCTTTGGGGATGCAGGGAGATAGCAAAAGACTTCTGGACCCCAGGAGGAGGACAAAGCAGTGGAGAAGTGGCAAGTGGTTGCAAATGGGCTGCCATGGCTTTAACTACAACAGCAGTGATATTGCAGACAAGGACAGCATTCCCTGTGGGTTATTTTGTTTGTTTGGACTTGGGCACTTGGTACCTTAGGAGAACTTGAGCAAAAGTGCCGTAACTTTAAGTGTTATCCAGGGCACAGGCCTGAGCCACTGGGCCGGAAGGGAGGTAACATTGTTCTTCTGTGGGCCATGGGCACAGCCATTATAGGAGAACTGCCCCTACAGGCTTCACCCTCAGGGTTGCAAAGCAAGGATTAGTCTGGGAGACCTTGGGTGAATGATCTAGTGACTGTAAGCAGCATCAAAGGCCAGAACTGAGACACAGGTAAGAGCAAAACTTTCAGTGTTTGGCAGTGGGAGAGCTTCCTTGCACACTCGGCCCTCAGGGGCATAGAGTGAGGACAGTTTGGGCTCAATAGGTAAGTGGGCAGCCACTGCAGGAGAGATCCTGCAGAGTGGGCCTGACCCAGACATCTGCTTTACTGAATTTCAGATGCACCCAGCATCAGGAGATCAGTGGGTGACAAGTGCTTTCAGAGATTCAGGCTCTCAACCCTGCAGGGTTTAAGGGTAAAGTAGTGAGCAGAGGCCTCCAATCTCTATCTCATACACTGTGTCAGCATTGTGATTAGCATCTATCTCATACCCCAAAAGATCACCTGTTGCCCAAGCAACATTCAGCAAGATATATACACTGCTTTGTTTTTGGTGTTTGTTTGTTTTTTTTTAATTTCAACTTTTCCCTCCTAGATTTTTCTTTTTTTTTTTTCTTTCTTCATTGTTATAATGTAAATATAATTTTCCAATGTTGCCTTTTTTAATAATAAGAACTGCATTTTTGCTAGCGTTTCTGCTCCTGTTATTTGGCTCCTCTGCCCCCCAATTTTATCTTGTAAGGTTTTCTGTTTGTTGGTTTATTTTGGTTTGATTTATAGTATTTTTGTCTTTCCTTTCTATTTGGTGGAAGTGCGGTACCATGTCTGCTCAAGCTGGCAAAGAGCTGCTGACCTCAAGGGAACAACCTAACCTAGTACCCCCAGAGGTTTTTTTCTTTTTTTTTGTTGCAGTTTTTGGCCAGGACTGGGTTTGAACTCACCAATTCCAGCATATGGGGCTGGTCGCCTACTCCTCTGAGCCACAGGCACCACCCAAGTTTGGTGGTTTTTAAGAGGTGAGTCAAAGTACACTACTGTATAGTTTTATTACTGATGTCTCCCTCTATCTATGCCTCTCTTCTTTTTTGCAATATTCCCTTTTACTCACCCCCTCACCTTTCTCTGTTTTTTTAAAATCATTTTTCCCTTCTTGCTCTTCAATCTTCTCATCCTTTTAGTTCTATACCAAAAGGACTCAGAGAAACCCTAGGCTGGAGGCACAGTAACTTATAGAGCAAGAGGAGGTAAAAGGAAAATTAGGGCAAGGAAACAGATAAGAGAAACCATTCAGGAGGAAAAATCAGCAGAAAAAAACTGGCAACATGGAAAACCAGTCCAGAGCAACCCCCCTCCACCCTGCCCAAGGGACCATGAGGTAGCTATTACAGAGGATTCCACCTATAAAGAAATGTTAGAAATGACAGAAGGAGAACTTAAAATACAGACAATAAAGGAAATTGCTGAAAAAGTGGAAAATAACCAACAGGAAATCCAAAATCAGAATCAAATAAGAGATGAATGATATGAAGAATATAGAAAGGACATGGCAGAGCTAAAGGAATTGAAGCAGTCAATTAGCAAACTTAAAGATGCAATAGAAAGTATCAACAACAGGTTAGACCATGCAGAAGAAAGAATCTCAGAGGTAGAGGACAAAGTTCTTAGATAATGCAGATAGTTAAAGATGCAGGAAAAAAGAGAGAGAAAGCAAAATGTTCACTGACAGAATTATGGGACTTTATGAAGCATTCAAACATACGAGTTATAGGAATCCCAGACGGGGAAGAAGAATGCCTCAGAAGAATGGAAGCCACACTAGAGAATACTATAAGTGAAAACATCCCAAATATCACTAAAGATGCCAACACACTCCTTTCAGAAGGATATTGAACCCTAGGTCGCCTCAACTCAAATAGAGCTTCTCCAAGACACATTCTGATAAGCCTGTATGAAGTAAAGACAAAAGAAATGATTTTGCAAGCTCCCAGGAGTAAGCACCAATTGACCTACAGGGAAAAATCCATCAGGGTGACTGCAGATTCCTCAAATAAAACTTTTCAAGCCAGAAGACAATGTCCATCTACCTTTAATCTACTTAAACAAAACAATTGCCAGCCCAGAATTCTATATACTGCTAATCTAAGCTTTAAAATTGATGGAGAAAACAAATCTTTTACTGATGTGCAAACACGGAGGAAATTTGCCACAACAAGACCAGCTCTACAGGAAATACTTCAAGCTCTTCTACACACTGGTCATCACAATGGACCACTAGCAAAGTAATCACCCAGAAGTTAAAGGATAGAACATAACTAAGCAATGGACTTTCATAAAATAAGATGAATAGAATGCTACCACACTTATCAGTTATCTCAATAAATGTTAATGGTTTGAATTCCCCATTGAAGAGGTATAGACTGGCTAATTGAACTAAAAAACACAAGCCATCCATCTGCTGTCTTCAGGAAACACACCTAGCCTCAAAAGACAAATTAAAACTCAGAGTTAAGGATTGGAAGACAATTTTTCTTTTTTTTTTTTTTTTTTGTAGAGACAGAGTCTCACTTTATCGCCCTGGGTAGAGTGCCGTGGCGTCACACTGCTCACAGCAACCTCCAGCTCTTGGGCTTAAGCGATTCTCTTGCCTCAGCCTCCCTAGTAGCT
>CAUYON010084510.1:0-31926 GCA_963573935.1 Arctocebus calabarensis | reverse complement strand
AAAAAAAAAAAAAAAAAAAAAAAAATTGTTTAAAAAAGAATTTAAAAATTGTATTTCTTCCATAAATCCTTTCTTGAGAACTGCAATCCTTATTGATATGCCTTTCCTAAACTCCTATTGAAGTTGCACTATATATCTCTAACATGTTGTATAAAATCTCCTATTAATTCTTGTTTGTATGTAGTTCCTGGTTTCTTCCTTCAAGTTGCTTACAGTCTACCTTGGGACAGATGCATAATAGTATAATAATAATTCTAAAATTCCTAGAAACAGATTAAACACATTGTGTGCTCTCAGAAAACACATAGGATTGGTTTCATCACAGAGAGAACAGCATTGGACATGTGAAACTCAACAGAGATTTATTCCAAATCTTTTTAGCTGGCATTGGCAGGATTCTGAGAAGGGAGTAGGAAAGATGTTTTTTATTAGCTGGTATCTTTCTGCATTCCATTGGGGCTAAAGAGGAAAGGGAATCTCTTGGCTAAAGAGGAAAGGGAATCTCTCTTGAGGAAAGTCCTCAAATTGAGGAATCACCAACTTACAGGATCACAGTCCTTTTAAATCTGTAGACTTCCTTGCTTCATATGAATATAGAGGCTCATAAAAATGTTGCATCCCTTTCTCCTAATCTTTCCATCGTGTCTTGCTAATGTAGGCTCTAGTCTAGCTGGGGGTCTGTATGTTTTTAGTTTAAGTTCCATTAGCTGCTTTCATCCCATAATTCACTCGCAGTAATTCTCATTTCTGAAGCCATAAAAACCCACACCTCGGGTAAAAATCTGTATTATCATATGCCACAGATAGTCTGCATGGACTAGTAATTCTGTACATTAATTGGTAGGAGAATGGATGTTCAGTAAGGATGTGAGGGAATCTGAAGTCAGGGCTAAAATGTCAGCTCAAGGATGGTCCATGATGTAAGCTTTGATTCCTTTTAAGGGTTGCACGCATAGAAAGGGAGGAGGTGGCTCTTTTGATATCTAGATCAGGTAGATTTCTTCCTGACATGATTACTGTTGATCAGAAACAATCCTTATCTAGTCCTATACTCTTAACTGTTCTGGACAATATGTTTTCCCCAATGACTAAGCAGTGAGAACGTCCCTTTCAAAGAGACCTGACAGACTCCATATATGTCTGTGATCTTATCTCAAAAATTAAAGATCCTCAGGTTTGTTGTCGTTTCTTTTATGTCGCTCCCTATACCCTGGCTTTGGTGTGGTGAATCTAGGTCTTCCAAGCTCCTTGAAGTTTTGGGACCTCCCAGTTCAGTCTCTCCCACTTGAGCCCATTCCATCGTCATAAATTCGGTGAGGGTCCTCTGCTCAGTAAAATTTGTTGGGCAATGGTCTGCCTGAACCAGGTATAAAGCATATTTTTTTCCCACATGATTTATTTGACAGCACTGCTTTCCTAAAGTAATGATTTTGTTTGGCATAGACACCTTCAAACACTCCAGCATTATAGGATTATGGGTTGACATGTGAGGGAAGGAACGAGTAATAACTTTAGAATGGTATTGTATAGGCATTGAGAACAACAATGACAATAACAAAAATTTGGAACTGGGCAGATATTTGTGGGTTTCTTGATCATGTTATTCTTTTTTTATTAAGTCATTTGTACATAGATCATACATACATTTATGCCATTATGGAATTTGATGTGTTGATTATTTGTACAAACTGGAGTGCTTACATGCTACTAATAACATAGCTTTCACCCAATTGCAGTGCTAAGATATTTGTGTTCTACACTTGATTTGAAAGGCTGAACTGTCAGTATGGATAAGCTGGGTAGAGAAAATCAAAAGGATTTTAAGAAGGAGGAATGAACAAGTGGCAGAATGTACAAAAAGGCATTTGAGCTCCTTTTGCATTTCCTGTGAGCTGTTTTCATAAGTTCCAAGCCAAACCTGGACACTGTGGTATGTGCTTTTGGCCTGTGTATCAGGTGAGTTAGCATTTGTAACTCCTATTGGTTGCGAAGTCTCTTGTCAAAGGATTGCACGGAGGGAGAGTGCTATTTGATGAATTATTTCAGTCATCTTCAGCTTGGTTTATTGGCTTGCGATTTGATTCACAGCCCAACAATTTGTTTAAGAAAAGATGAATCATTGTTGAATCAGTGCTGTAGAGAAACATAATTTCCAACTGACAATATCCTTCTCTTAGTTATGAAAAGTTAGGGGCTTTCGAAGAATGCCATGAAATATTTCTTCAATGTTTGTTGGCCTCTTGGGCTGGTATCTTGAGATATTTTGTATAATTGATTCCATTTTTTATAGCAAAAAAAATGAATTCAACTTTTTCTATTTGAGCTTCTTCTTAAGTGAATCATCACTGACAATATTGTTACTTGGCACTGTGGATTTTATTTTTGTAGACCCTGCCATCTTTTAAAAATATGTGACTTGTTAGCATATGCTAGTTTTACTAGCAAATTTTATCTCTCTCTCTTTCTCTCTTTTTTTTTTTTTTGTTGTTGAATCACCCGTCCTTTCCTCATTTGATCCTTGTTACCTCTCATATTTCACATTATGTTTTGGTTGTTTCTGCAGCATATAAAATGAAATCCCTTTATCTCTAGTATTTACATTTTCCCTCAAGTTTTTGAGAAAATATAATGACTTACATGATTTAAGGCCAACATTTTGGATCAAATACAAAATAACCAATTTTCTAAGGGGCAAAATTAACTAATTTTAAAAGCTGAGCTTAAAATTTCAAAATTGAGTATCTTAGTTTTAATGGTGAGGTTACCTTTATTGTACAACTCAGGGCTAGTCTTAGAGTGTTTAATACTAAAATTGACATAGTGGACACTTTAGATTTATTGGATCATTATCACAAAACTCTGATGTTACTGGGTGAAAATGTAAATTAGATTTTTGAAGTTCCTTCAAGGTTGCGATGTCCCTATTTAACTTTATTAATTTTCAGCTTTAATCTCTAATTTAGCCTTTTGATCAGGGAGTCATAAGGACTTTTAAGACTCATTACACAAAGTCCTCTATGGAAAGGGTTGCCAACATTATGAGAGAGGACTCCAATATCATGAAAGTCTGAAGGATTACACCATTGAAGATGCTGTCCTTGTAATCGAAAAAGCTGCGAAAGTCATCAAGCCCAAATTTATAAATTCCTGTTGAAGAAAACTGTGTCCAGGTGTTGGGCATGATTCAGGGGATTTACAATTGAGCCAGTCAAGGAAATTATGAAGATGGGTGGGTAAAGGGTTTCAATATATGGATCTTGGAGAAATTAAAGAGCTAATAGACATCACACCGGAAGAAGTAACAGAAAATGACTTGATGGGGAGGAGTGCTTCCAAACTGGTGCCAGGTGATGAAGAAAAAGTTATAGAAGACATCTGATGCAGTGCCAAAAAACAAATTGAGGAAGAGTAGGAGATGGTTAAGGGATAAAAATCTATTTATCGGGTACAATGTATACTATTTTGGTGATGGGCATGCTCAAAGCCCTGACTTCCACATTATACAATTCATCCATCTAACAAAAACAGTTGTACTCCCTAAATATTTTTGAAATAAAAATATCTTTATAAATTAAAAGAGAAAACAAGTAGACATTAGTAATGTCTCTATTACTCAAGACTGCATTTGACTTCTTTTATAACATAGACCTATGACACAGGCACTGAAACTAAAGAAAATGGTAGAAGAAGAATTTGGACTATATAGAAACATTTTGGGAAAAATGAAAAAGCAAAAATGTCAGAGAGAAATTACATTTTTTTATGCCACACTGATTTTATAGAATAAATGAAATGAGTGAAATCAGCCAGGCATAGAAAGACAAATAGTGCATGACATCTTTATCTTTAAGAAAAAAATGCTTTCAAACTTAAATTGTTCTGGGTCAGAGAATATAATTTATATGATTTTAATTCTTTGAATTTTGTTAGGAAATTCTTTATAGTCTGCCAAAGTCTGGACAACGTGGGTGAACTTTCCATGAGCTATTGAAGAGCGGGTTCATTTAGTTGTTATTGGCAAAGAAATCAATAAATTTTGATTAGGCTATCTTTGTTAATTTTTATGCATAGACTTTTCATGTTTTTACTTTATTTATTTCTATTTTACTATGGCAGAGGTATTAAAATATGTTATAATTGTGTTTTTGTCTACCTCTCCTTTTAGTTGTGTCTCATTTAGCTTTATATGTTTGAATCCATATTATTATTTTTGTACACAGATTTAGATTATATTTTGCTGATAGCTTAATCCTTAATTATAAAAATGTCCATCTTTACCTTTGGTGATGATTTTTATGTTACTGGATATTCTATCTGTTATTAATATGGCCGTACAAGTTTTCTTTCAGTTAGTGTTTACATATTATATTCATTTATATTGCTTTTTACTTTTAAACTTTCTTTTTATATTTAAAATATGTCTTATGGGAGAGGGCAAAGCACGATGACTGCATAGAAACCTCCAGTGATCATCTCTCTGAATGAACACCAAGTTCAACAACTGTTCACACAAGCAAGCACCTTCAGAAGACATAAGGTGAGCCATCACACTACCTGGTTGTAACATTATATCAAGGAAAAAGACACTAAAGAAGGCAGACAAGACAGTCTTTCATTACCTACACCACTCTTCCTTATGTCCCCTCCCACGTCTGAGCAGGGCTATGCCAACATGCCAGAGTAGCGAGAAAACTTGCATGGTAGGGACAAGGAGAGTGACGTGATTGTGGGCTTTTGCATTGAAACCCATGGCCACCCTGCCACAGGGGAACATAGCACTGGAATTCTGCCAGTGACTAGACAGGGAGCATTTGGACCATCCTAGCCAGAGGAAACAACTCTGGCCTGAAACCCAAGTTCCAGCTAGCCCTACCAGCTGATAAAAAGTGACCTGAGGCCTGAAATGAATTCACATGGCAGTGTGGCCACAAGGCTTTCAGTCCTCAGGCCATTCCTGTGGCTGTGCTGGCTTAGAGCGATTGGATGTGGGATGCACATGACCCAGCAGTGGCAGCTGAGCCAGTGCCTATTTTACCCCACACCCTCAATTATAGGCAATGCAGCTCAAAAAGTCTTCTTCCACTTGAGGAAAGGAAAAAGAAAAGTCCAGAGGGCATTGCTTTGCAGCATGGATGCCAGCTCAGCCACAGTGAAAGAAAATATCAAGCAGAAATGTAAAGCCCTAAGTCCAGGGCTTTATTCCTGGAAGGCATTTCTAGACCCATCCAGTGCTAGGAGGAAATATGCTACCCTGGAGGGAAAGATCAGTCCTGTCAGGACTCAATACTTGCTAACTAAAGAGCCCATGGGCTTTCAATAAACATCAGAGGTATCCAGGTAACAGTCACCACAGGTTTTGGGTAAGAATGGGATGTCTTCAAGTGTGACCTGGCATCGGTAGCCTTGATGGAGTGCTCACATCACTCCCCCCCCTAACTCCAGCAGCCCAGCACATGGAGTGAGGAAGAGAATGACAGACTTAGCTAAGAAATCCAGAGACTTCTCCTATATTTTACCAAGGTCAGCCAAGGCAGTATCATCAGAAGTCTGCAAGAGTCACAGCATTACAAGGACTTGAAACACCTCCAGTGCTGATATAGTGACCAAAGGCTTCATTCACAACACTCATAACACTTTGAATAATTGGAAAGTCTTCTGAAGAATGACAGATTCCAACAAACCCAGATTGTGAAGATAAAAATAAATACCTAACGCTTCAATGCCCAGTCATCCAGGAACATCCACAAGTATTTTTTTTTTTTTTTTGAGACAGAACCTCAAGCTGTCACCCTGGATAGAGTACTATGGCATCACAGCTCACAGCAACCTCCAATTCCTAGACTCAAGCGAGTCTCTTGCCTCCACCTCCCAAGTAGCTGGGACTACAGGCACCCACCACAACGCCCGGCCATTTTTTGGTTGCAACCATCATTGCTGTTTGGCGGACCCGGGCTGGATTCGAACCCACCAGCTCAGGTGTACGTGGCTGGCGCCTTAGCCCATTGAGCCACAGGCGCCGAGCCAACATCCACAAGTATTAAAAACACATAAGAAAACACGACCTCACCAAGTGAATTAACTAAGGTTTTAACTAAGGTACCGGGGAGCAACCCTGGAGCAATGGATGTATGTGAACGTTCAGAACTAGAATTCAAAATAGCTGTCTTTAAGAAGGTTAAGGAAATTCAGCACAACACAGAGAAGGAATTCAGAAGCCAATCAGAGAAATTTAACAATGAGATTGAAATAACAAAAAGAAAATTAAGCAGAAATTGTAGAGCTTAAGAATTCAATTGACAAATTTCATTGGAGTCTCTCAAAAGCAGAAATAATCAAAAAGAAGAAAGAAAGAATGAGTTTGAAGATAAGCTATTTGAAAAATACAGTCAAAAGAGAAAATGGAAGATAGAATAAAAAAGAAGTGAAGCACATCTACAAGATATCTAGATAGCCTCTAAAGGGCAAATCTAAGAGTTATTGGCCTTAAAGAGGAAGAATAGAAAAATATTTGGGTAGAAAATTTATTTAAAGAAATAATAATAGAGAACTTTCTAAGGTTAAAGAAATATATCAATATTCAGATATAAGAAGGTCATAGAATATCAAGCAATTTAACCCAAACAAGGCTACATCAAGGTATTCAATAATCAAGCTCCCAACTTTTCAAAGTTCCCAAGAAAATCCAGAAAAAAGAAAAAGAAAAAACATACAAAGGAACTCTGATACATCTGGTGGCAGATTTCTTAGTGGAAACCTTATAGTCCAGGAGAGAATGGCACGTCATATTCAAAGTGGTGAAGGAAAAATACCTTAAGCCTAGAGTACCGTGTCCTGCAAAAATATCCTTCAACCATGAAGAAGAATGAAAGACTTTCCTAGATGAACAAAAGCTAAGGATTTCATCAGTACTAGACCTCTCCTACAAGACATGCTAAAAGGGATTCTTTAATCTGAAAGAAAAGGAAACTAATGAATGATAAGAAATCATCTGAAGTCATATGACTTATAACAGTAAGTTCACAAATACAAAATCTTGAGCAGGAAGAGTAAAAGACAAACCTATCCAAAATAACCATAACAGCTTTTTGAAAGACAAATAGTATATTTTGGATGAAAATAACAAAAGGTTCAAAAGTTTGTGTGGGGGCTGTGTACAGTGGCTAACTCTTGTAATCCTACCACTTTGGGGGTCCAACTTGAGAGGATGGCTTGAGACCAGGCATTTGAGACCAGCCTGACCAAGAGTGAGACCCTGTCTTTACAAAATGTAGAGAAAATTAGCTGGGTGCAGTGTTGTATACGTATAGCACTTGCTACTCAGAAGGCTGAGGTAGGAGGATGTCATGAGCCCAAGAAGCTGAGATTGCAATGAGTTATGATGAGGCCACTGTATTGTCTCCTGGGTGACAGTGACATTCATATCAAAACAACAACAACCACAAAACAGGAAAGATGGAGTGAAAGCATAGGATTTCTGTTTAAGTTATCTTTGCTTATTTTTTTGAAAGCAGAGTTCTCATAAAATAATTAGGACATGTTTTTTTATAAGCCCCATGGCCATCTCAAATTAAAAAACCTACAATAGGCATACAAAAAATAAAAAGCAAGAAATTAAAATCCACTACCAGAGAAAATCACTTTTAACAAAGGGAGAAAGAGAGGACCACAAGACAATCAGAAATCAAATAATAACATGGTCATAGTAAGTCCTTACTTATCAATAACAACACTGAATATAAAAGCACTGAACTTTCCAATCAAAAGACATACAACTTACCCAGATTGAACCAGAAGAAATCTAAAACCTAAATAAACCAATACAAAGTAATGAGATAGAAGTAGTAATAAAAAGTATCTCATCAAAGAAAAGCCCAGAGCCCAATGGCTTCGTTGCTGAATTCTATCAAGCATTCAAAGAGCAATTAATACCAATCCTACATAATTTATTCCCAAACATTGCAGAAGTGTCCATATTCCCAAACTCATTCCTTGAGGCCTATGTCACCCTGATACCAATTTTAGACAAAGTCACAACAAAAAATGGAAATGATAGGTCAACATTTTTGATAAACATTGATGCAAAAGTTCTTAACAAAATACTAGCAAACTGAACTCAATAGCACTTTAGAATGATTAGTTACCATGATCAAGTGAGATTCATCCCAGGGATGCAGGAATGCGTCAACATACACAAATCAAAATTATATATCATATCAACTGAATAAAGGACAAAATCATATGAACATTTCAATTGAGCTGAAAAAACAATCAGTAAAATTCAACCTCACTTCATGATCAAAACTTTCAAAAAATTGAGCACAGAAGAAACCTACCTCAGCCAAAAAATGCCCCAGATCAGACAGATGGCGTTAGTTAATTATTTTAATTGCTGTACAATTTAGATGCAATAAAATGTACAATTGTAAGTGTATGGATCCACAGATTGACAGATGAAATTTTTGCTATGTAACAGAGCACCCTTGTTTTAATTTACTGGTGAAATGCCTCAGTTTAGTTTCAGAAACTCAATGTTTTATGAAAGCATATGTTTTCATACGTCATACATCATGTTTGTGTAAATGTAAAATGTTGTTTTCCCTAGAAGCACATGACCTAATTGGTCCTTGCCTTAAGGAGTTTACAGACTGGATATAAGTTTTACAACCGGATGTAAGGTTTACGTACGCATGTGAGCGTGTACAACCTCACTTTATCTTACCTGTTACATTACTTAGGTGCTAGTTTCTTTTTTGGAAATGAGGAATAGTATAATTGAAAAAGCAAAGGTTGAGGAGATTAAACCGATCTGGAATTTTGTTTTGTACCTAAAATTTCAAGTTGTTACTAGGGCAAGCAAGTTACCCCTATTACCTTTCGTTTTTCTATTTTACAATTGGAATGCAGGGTCATTGGGAGGATGAGATGATGTGTATCAGGGCCTATTGTGGTACCTGCCACTGGCTGCTAGCATGTATTAATATGAGCCACTGCTCATTTTATTCTCTACTCAGCATTTTTCTCATCAGCTGGTATCTGTTGCCTTGTTGCTTCCCTTAACCCCTCTATCTCCCTCTTCTTTCCTTTTCATGATTATGTTTTCAGGTGTGCTTTTTCTTCTCTCCCTATCTCACCCAGGCCCACGTGCATGCATGACAGGAACCTATTATCAAATATTTGTATTAGCCATCATTCTCCTTCTTTGGATTTCTGTGAGTTGCTTGGACACAACTTGTATTCCACATACGTAAAAGTGGACTGTAGATGAGTGTGCAGAGGGCAGATGGCTGCTCTTTGCTTGAAGATTGGCTACAGTCATCAAAAAATGTCATCCTTTTTGTTGAGTGTTAATTCCCTCATTTTTCTCCACCCTGAGTTTCTGCAGTTTTAAAATAGGGCATTTAGCATCTTGTCTTTTTCTTTCTAGTTTACACTCTGATCAAACTTCCTCTGTCTGAGTTCACTCCTGGAGGGTTTGGGGGTTGTGGTAAGGCATGCGTTTTTAATTCAATAAAATTAAATCTCTTTGGTTAAATCTACTGTGAAATTAAAACCTTGACTCAAACCTGACATTCAATAGAAGCCTTTGAAAGTGTTCTGATTTTATGTGAACTCAAATGGCCACAGTAACTCTTAGGTTCCTTTTAGATTTTTCAGGTTCAGCGGCCTGATGGGAAATGCAAACTTGTTTTGTATGGACAGAAGTACTTTTTCAGGTGTGAGAAGTGTGGACTGAGGGAGATAGTCAGGCTAACACAGGGTTCCCTCTCCCTATACCTGTATTTTGGGCTTCTTTGTTAAGTAGCTAGTGTATTTTTTAGTGTCTAGTTACCAAACTATATATAGGTACAATGATTCTGTTACCACTGGACCCTTTTCTGCTTAATGGCATTATGGTTTCATTAGTGGTATTAATAGCAGTACCAATGAGGTTCTATTAATTTTTCCCCTTTGGATGCAAGATCATCCATCTATGGCACATGAACTGCTAGTTAATTACATTTGGTCAGATATTCTTGGCTTTCTCCTGGCACAGAAGTTTAGTACACTTACGGAGATGCTTAATTGGTATTACTTGATTAAGACTGCATTTTACAGGTAATTTACTTAAATAAACAGAAGGTTATTTGATTTCCTATTTAATTCATAAAATTAAATGAGACAATATTTTAAAATTTTGATAACTCCAAGGAAATGTGTATGTGTGTGTTTTAAGGTGGAGTTCTCTACATTTCTTAGTAGGTCAATGATTTTTATGTGTATTTGTGTGTGGATACCCCTGAACATACCTTGGTGGGATCAAGACCTGTATCATATTTTATTTATAAGGGTCTTTATTCCTTACCCCCTGTGTGGTCTTGGAACCTAGGATTTATGCTCATAGGATTTTTCTTTGCACAATGTTATCATAAAAATATGTTTCCAGACCACTGACTTCTTTTAGAAACACTTTATCTTAGAGACACTTTATTTTAGAATTCTTTCAGGTTTAAAAAAACGGGAGGAATAGAACAGAGAGTTGTCCTTTGCTTTGCCTTTAATTTCTGCTAGTATTAACATCTTACATTAGCACGGTACATTTGTCACCATCAATGAACAATACTGTTACATTATTGTTAAGTAAAGTCCATATTTAATTCAGAATCCTTTAGTTTTTACTAAAGGATTAGTTTTAAAAAGTTTTAATTTTTTTTTAATCTATTCTGGATTCCATTTGGGAGACTACATCACATTTACTTGTCATTCTCCTTACGTTCCTCGTGACTGTGACAGTTTTAGACCACTGACTTTTAGAGTTATGAATGTCTTCTTGCACTCATTAGACAGGACCCAGTGCTGTCGATGGTGCTTTCTGGTTTTGGATCTTAGATTTCAGCTGTGGGTTTAATCTCCTCCCTGCCTCAGCCCTTCTCTCTAAACTCCTGTCTCCTCTCTTCTTTTTTTCCTCACCTTCCCGGCCTCTGTACTGAGTTCTGCCCATATAGGTTTATTATTGCCTTTTAGTTTTTCACTCTGGTTTTATGTTTTCCCTTTATCTGCTTGCTTGAGATTTTCTCTTGTATAGTTTAATTTTTTTCCCCTTAGCTCTGACTTGCTTAGTGTTTCCCAAAGCTTGAGAAACCTCTACTCGTATGTGGATTTTTTGAGCATGTAGTAGTCTCCTGATTAAATGTGAATTTAGGACCCAGAATAGATATTTGCTGTGTAACTTTGAATAATTAACTAACTTCTCTGAACCAGGAGTTTTCTCATAATAATAACCTCTTAGAATCTCATTTGACAGTGGAGTATCTATTAGATGAGAGAAAGCTAAAATATCTTTTTACATGTGGAGTAAAGGAAGTAGACTAATTTAAATTACTTCAAGGAAAACAAAAGAAATGAACATACCAACAGTAGAGTTTCCTAAGTGTAAATCAAATGGGAGAAATCTATTGTTGCCTGGTGACCTTTCTACATTTATTATCTTAAAATGGCATAGTAGGTTAGCCTGGATCAGATATTCAGACACAGAAAAAAAATCACACCATAGTAAATTAGATTTTAATTAAAATTAAGAAATTGATTATGTCATTGCAATGGCAAAACAAAATATAGCAAGACTGAACTTGTTCTCACATGTTGTGGTCCCTTCATATAAGAGTACAAAGTCTGTTTTAAATGAATTCTAGCAAATAGCACCGACATCATTTTGTTCCTGTCTATCAAATCTCTGAGTCGTAGCTCCATTCCCAACTGAAGCAAATTTGGGCTTTAGAAAATTCATAATTCACCCCACCATCACTTTCATGTTCCATCCTCTGCCTCCATCCAAATGTGTTAACTCCTCAAACCCACCACCAGGCTGTCTGATCTCCTTTCTGAAATCATTTCTTCCTCCTTCCTAGTAACTAGTAGAGAAATTCCTAATTTTTTTGCCATTTTACTTTGATCTACGGGTATTCATCCTTGAATCCATTAAGAGACAACTTTGTGGCCCAACTGCCCTCTGAGGACCAGCATTTCTTACTATCTTTGGTCATTTCGCTTACTATATCTTGGCCTTTGCGGTGGCAGACAGAAATGCTCTAACTTGATACAACCTGTGGATAATCCCTCTTTCAACAAGAGCCACTTAATAATATAAGCACATTGATGTGGTACCATTAACTACACGAGATTGGGACGTACTACTACTATAGGTAAAATCTGAAGAGGGTAAAAGGAAAGATGAAAATACTATTTTTTCCCTCTTGGGGATTTCTTCCATATTTTGTCACCAATATACACTAAATGAAATTCTGTTCACTAGGATACAAAAGTTCCTGCTCTCATTTTTGACACTTAGAAGAGAGACATGGACCTCCTGAATACACCTACATGACTTCTTGACTTTTCAAGTACCCCAACAGTGTGAGATACTTCCTTTTGTTGATCAGACAGCATCTCGGTGAGTGTGCCAGTCACTTACTTATTTCCTGTAATAAGTGGCCTGAGTCCTATCTTATGTCAGACATAGAGATAATGAAAGGATTTTTTTTGTAGTTTTTAAACTTATATTTGCAGTATTAAGAAGGTTCTTTGGGGGTTAATCTACTTTCCATTTTGTCTAAATACATCTGACTCAACTAATAGTTACAATAACAAATCATTTATACTAATTGAGAACTTGCTGTAGATTATGTTATCCTCATAAAAATCCCATGAAGTGGATCATATTATGAGCTTGATGTTAATGAGAAAACTGAGATCAAGTAGGTTAAATAAGTTGCTCAGTATCCTACAACAGTAAGCACGAGAATCTGAGTTCACATCCCTCTGAGTCATGCGCCTTATTTTTTACATTACTTTCTCTGTCATCTCTATCTCTATTATGATTGGACTTTGGCATTCCAGGAGTTATCTGCCAGAAAAGAAGGGTCTTCTTCAGTCCACTCAGAGGGAATGAATTTAAATGCCTTCTCCATCAGGATGTTATTGGCTTGAGGAGGAAGGAAGAGAATATGAAAAGGGCAATATTTCAGAGAACAGCAGACATTGGTAACTTAGAAAGAGGGTGAACTAGGCAGGATGAACTAAAAATTGCTGGTTGAAACTCTGCGCAAACAATAAGGAAGTGCTAATGTGGCATTTAACACTTGTTATTTGGCTCAGCAGCTGTAGCTCAAGCGGTTAGGGCACCAGCCACATCCACTGGAGCTGACGAGTTCGAACCCAGCCCGGGCTTGCCAAACAACAATGACAACTACAACCAAAAAATAACTGGGTGTGGTGGCAGGCACCTGCTACTTGGGAAGGTGAGGCAAGAGAATCGCTTTAGCCCAAGAGAGTTCGAGATTGTTATGAGCTGTGATGCCATGGCACAGATCTAGGTTTCCAACTCAGTTCCCTATATGTATAATTTAATTCCTCATATACACCAAGTAGATTAAAACAAAAAGAATATGAAATAATATTTGCTTCCCAGGTGTGTGTATGTGTGTGTGTGAAATTGAATAATATACACAAGGCAATTCTGAAAACATTAAATATTTGGCATATGTTATCTCTGTTGCCTTTTAGATGTTATTCAGTCATTTTTTATGCTAAGCTAGGATCTTTATCCTTTACCCACTGGTAAAAATTTCATCTGAGTTCACCTTAAAATAAGGTACTTACAAATAACAAATGCTTTTCTTACTCTGTGGTGCTTCCTTGTGATTCTTCTGCCCAGGGTTCTGCCTGAGAACCATCGTGATTCTGTCCTACTGTTGCTCATGGGCTCTACCCGCCCTGGATGCTCTAGGAGCAGATATGAATCAGTGAGGAGCAGGGATCTGTTTCTTTAACTGTTTTGTAAGCGACAGAATTTTGCAGCAATCAGCTTGCAATTTCCTCCAAGAGGACACAGAGTCATATACATTTAATTCCTACCCTTGAGCTCCCATTTCTCTAACTGATCAACTGGATTCTATTAGACAAAAATTGGGGCATCTCCTAGGTCCTGCCACTGTGCTAACATGATGGAAGTTATAAGACCAAGTAAGATAGGAGACCTTTCCTTTCTAAGTTCTCATGTGGTAGATATATAAAATCAGAAAATATAGTTCCCTGTGAAGGGTAATATAAAAAGTTCCACAAAAGGACAAAAAAAAAAAGTTCTGCAAGGGTTTCAGAGAAATAGGAAGATATATAGGATATGAGAATAAAGAGTTTAATGTTAAACTTTCTGAGATATCATTTTTTACTAGCATGACAAAAATAAATGTTAGCATTTTATTATTAGAAATGGTTTTTTTTGAAACATAAATACTTGCCTTCACATGCTATTGCCATTAAGAGTACATTATTACTTTTGGAAATTAATCTGGCTGTATTTTATCAGGTTTAAAATGTACATGTCACTTGACCATATAATTAACTTCTGGGAATTTATTTGACAAAAAAGTAATAGATTATAAAGATTTACATACAAAGTTGTTTATTTTACTCTTGTTTGCAATAGTTAAAAAAAAGGAATAAACTGAATGCTCATCTTGGACTAGCAGAATAAATTAAGTACTATCTGTAGCATAGTACATGAGATAATTGTTAATATGAATGAAATAGATATCTATAAATTGAGGTGCAGACATGTCTATGTAAATTACATGAGAAAAAAATCATTGCAGAATACTATGTATGTGTATATTATATATTGTGCATATATCTTCATAAGCTAAATTATTCACCAAATATGTATGTTCATGCAACTTTTTAGATATAAAGTAAAGAGTAAATATGGAGGGAAGTACACTAAATTATTCCCTTAGGATAGTGGAATTAGAGAATGAAAGGGCAGTTTGTTACGAAAAGTGACAAGTAATTGGCAATAAGTATATATAGAGGGTGCCAAGAATGTATACACAGTTTAAGAAAGGAAAAATCTGTATTAAAATTGTAATACTCAGTATATACTGATCATCTTTTTTAATGTTATATAATGTATCTTGTATCTCTTGTCATTGCAGAAGTCAAACATGACTTCTATACTGTTTCATATACAATTTCTATACTTTTTTTTACTTTCTTAAAATGTGTGTGTGTATTTTTGGCACCCTCTGTATATGTCACTTGGGAGGAAAAAGGATGAGTAAGTTTCTAATAACCAAAGATGATTTGGGCATGAGGAATGAAGGATTGATTATAGGTCCCCTCCCCTGGGTAGAGGCTCAGAGACCAGCAGGGCCAATGATTCAGGCCTGGAAAATGCGGGTGGAACATTTTTTATAAGGGCAGAGGAGACAGATTGGATGTGGCATGAACAGCTTGTACTTCCTTTGGAAGGTAATGGGCAGAAAGTGAAGTTGTTTGAACAGAATTACATGACTCTGGCTGGGCTTTTAGGGGCTTTTATTGGCCCTGGGTTCAGGATGGATTGCACAGAGCAGGACCTAGAATCTGGAAGAGCTATTAAGGAGCTATTTGCAATAGTCCAGGCAAGAGATAATGACCTACGCTAGAGGGGTGGCTGTGGTTTGGAAAGAGAAAAATGAGAGTGATGTGTTGGAGGAAGATTGAACAGACTTGTCAACTTATTGATGTAGATAGTTAGGGAGTGGGGGTAGGAGGAGTAGTCAATGGTGATTGAGAGAATCATGACATGCTTGGCAGAGAGAGAAGGGTCTGAAGGTGGTTTGGAGATTAAAGGTGACATGTGCGATTTACAGCAGAGTGAAGGACTGCTTGGCAATTGAAAATTGCCACTCAGATTGAGGCTAAAGTTATGGTTTTGTAAGATGCTTGCATAGAGCTGATAGGAGTTTGCAAGGAATGGGTGCAATTTACCCAGAACAGACGGCAGAGAGAGAAAACAAAAGGGATGGAAGATAGGACTTCGGTGTACACTTTGAGTCAGAAGAATTCAGGGAGCCGTTGAGAAGGTGTAACGAAACCTGCTGGAAACCAGAACAGCTTGGGTGATAGAGTCAGGCCTTTGGGTTTGGTTTCCTTGAAGAAACCATCTGACACGCTCTCATGTTTTGCTAAAATCTCTATGTGTTTTCATTTTCTTTTATCTGCTGGTTTTCAGTGCATAGAGGCAACTAGCATGCTACAACCATTACGTGAAAGGTGAGGGAGGAACTTCATAAGGAGGGGGGCATGTTGGCCCCACTGTCACCCTCAGACCCATCACGATGTCACTGAAACGCTGCAGCCAACATGGTGCTTCTTGGGATGTGAGGCAACAGGAAGCAGATGGCACCACCTGAGAAACATTCTAGCCAAAAAGGAAAAATGATCTGAACCAGAGTCAATCTCTCCTTCAGAGCTACCATTTCCCAGGAAACCTGGAGGCTGAGGAACGCGTTAAATAATAAATAACACAGAAGGTAAACAGTCACACGCAGGCCTGGAGATACTCTAGGGTATAGGTATAATGACCTAGTTTTACCCATGTAGAAATGGGAAGAAAAAAGAAGGGGAGATTATTATGGAATAAAAAAGACTGAAAGTCCTAAGAGCTTCCTACCCATCATGCACTCTTACCCCCCATCGAAAAGGAAAAGCTATGAGTGAGTGTGAAGTTGGCTCAGAAAGCACCACTGACCTTACCCTTCTCTCACCCCCTTGTCAAATCCAGCACTCAGCCACCGATTGTGGGGATTTTGCTCCTTAAATCTCACCTCATCTGTCTGTTCTGCTCCAGTACCCTTGCAGCCCTCAGGTCCAACCTGCCTTTCTCTCTTGCCTGGACTATTAATACATATAATTGGTTTTCTTCTATCTGCCTGCCTGTTTCTCATTTTGTAACCTGAGCTAGTTTTAGAAATGCAAATCTGGTCACTTGATGTTCCTGCCTGGATCCCTCCAGGATGGAAGGCCTCCCTGGCATGACCCTCCCTTTCCTTTCTTGTCACAGCTGGTTCTCCGTGCATCTGGATGGACTTAGTATTTCCCTTTCAGGGCCTCCTCATGGGTTGTTGCCAGTCTGGGCGTGCCATTCTAAACACACACGTGCACGTGTGTGCAGACACACACACACACACCCCAAACAAGTTAATTCTGCCTCTAGAAAATTCATCCCTGAGACCCCATTCTAGGTCATGGCCTCCTTTTTCTAAGCTTCCTGGGTTTTTTCTTCAATATTTATCAAAATTTCTAATTGTAGTTTTTTGTAGCCCAACTTCTGGTGTTCTATTGACTGGCCTCAGGAGGACATAAGCTCCCGGAGAGCAGGAGATACGTGAGTTTTGCCAAACTCTGTATGTACCTCCTGTTCCCAGCACGATGCCTGCCAGGTACGGTGTGGGATACATAGTGAGTGGATGGCTGGTCATCACTGGTTGTTATGGACACCATGGCACTATTAGTACAAATTCACATGCCTGTCTTCTATTCATTTTGACTGGACTTCTTCCAGTATCCTCATCTCTTTTTATTAGTTTGATTTGTGCTCAGAGAGAACTCTCAAAATTGCAGTTCTTAGAATACATTTTGTGTGGCTCTGAAAATGTTTAATTTTCCTTTCCAATCTTTCTTCACTTAATTCTTTTCGTGCATCCTTGAGTGAGAATATCCTAATTCTTTTTTTTCATGTTTTAAGACCTGCTTTCCTAAAGCCTCTAGCCAATGTCCGACTCTGCCTAGTATCCTCTTTCTCTGTCTCAGATTCCAGAATCAGACAGTCAGTTTGGCTCAGGTTTCCTAGGGTTTCCACGTTTGATTAATTCTTTCTTTGCGTTTAGAATTAAGTCTATAATAGCCCCTCGAGTAGAGCTGTCTCTGCCTTTAGGTTACAAGTATCTGCAAGGCAGGCCAAGTGTGGAAAGTGGACATTTTTCATGACTCACAGACCTGGACACTCATCCGTGTGATTTGGGGTAATTTACTCAACTCCTCTTCTGTTTTCCTGACCACGAAATCAGACAATACTTATCATGCACAATTCTTTTGAACAATTTACAAAATAACATATAGAATATTGCATGAGACACACACTTTGTTATTATAAAAACAGTTATAGCTTTCCTATTTGAAAATGTTCATGTGCATCTAATTAATTCTAAAGAATTTAAAGAAAGTCCAGCCCTTTTGAAAGATAAACGCTTATATTTTGCCCATAGGGCACAGGTGAGTAATAACTTTTCTTCGCTTTCTGCAGTCAGCTTTTATGTAAGGGGCTCTTTCAACTTGAGGGCTTTTCTTCTTTTCCCTCAAACTTGTTTTCCATACTTCAGGAACATTTTCACTCTTCTTCATGGGTACAAAGGGATTTGCTTTTGAGAATTCCCTTCATTAAACTTTCAGGCTCAACAAATAGTAGGCCAAACTTTCAATCAATATGCTAATGGGACAGGGAGAACCTCGGTGTGACCTTTGTGGACTGGGATGGATGGCTTTCACTTGTGGCTGCTGGGGAGATTTTAAAAAACACCTATAATTATTTAGCATCACTAGAGATTTAATTTAATCAGTCTGGGCAGGGTCTGGGCATGAATATTTTTTGGAGTCCTCCAGATGGTCCTGGAAGCCCAGGTAAGAAACCATATTGGTGACTCTAATGGCTGGGCTTTGAGAGTCAGTCACTGGGCGGGCCAGTGGGAGGGCAGGGAGGAGGGAAGCCAAGCTTCTCTCTAATTTAAACCAACATTTGTATGGGAAATGGCAAGAGTTGTGCTTAAAACAGGCTCATTAATTGTACTTTGAACATATTTTGGCTTTTTCTTAATTCTTATAAACTCTGCCTCAGTTTATAAACTCACAAATAGCTTTTAAAACTCTGCAAAACATACAAGGAGATTGAATATAATTTTCCTGGTTTGCCCCAAAGCAAACATCACATTAAAATGTTGGAAGGGGAGCTTCAAACGGTAGGAGGGATAAAAAGTCGCTCTGTCTCTGAACATTCCGCAGAAACTGAACCCTAGGGATCCACTGCCTTTCTTATGTAGCCTCATATACTGTGGGAGTCTTGAGAAACTGCCTCGTAACAACTTTTTTTTAATGCGGAATTAAACTTGAGCTATTGATTTTTTCTGGACAAAAAAAAAAAAAGAAAGAATAGGATTTGATTGCATAATTTTTTTTCATGCAGCATGTTCATAAAGACATATATTTTTACTGAATTTTTGTAAATAATGAACACCGTTACAGAACTAACAAATGTCAAGCAGTGAGAGAACAGAGATGAGATAGAATATTTTCATAAAAACAAAGAGCATTGATAAGTAAAGGACCTATTTTGGAAAGGTCTGATAGGGATGGCTCTTTAACAAGCATGGAAAGATTATTCTGAGGAAGGAATGGAAGGTAATGTATATTGAAGAAGCAAAATTAGTTAAGAGAGAAACAGGCACTTTCAGGGCAGAAAGTTTACGGAGTAGAGCAAATTCATGAAGTGTATTAAAATTAGGAAGTGCCATTTAAAGCTTCTGCTTGAAATGAGTGGATTAACAAATGCATTCTGTTATCCCACCTTGAGACAGCCTATAAAGTTCCTTAGCCAGGGAAAATGCAGTTTTAATCAGATACACAAAACAACTTTTCTCGTGTACCTGGTAATAAAAAGCTTTATCAACATGACAGATGAGAAGGATACCGTGTGTATAACACTTTAGAGTATTAGAAAACTTTCACATGCCATTTACTAACTTGACTTATTTTCTTCTAGGTTCCTTAGAGAAATGGAAATATTTATGCCAAATTTCTCAATGAGAAGGATGCTACCTTCTCCCACAAGAGAATTTTAAGATGTGATGGATGTAGCTGAGCCATGGCATTGTGTCTTAACTTTGCAAAGGAACACCTACATAATTTTTCATGCTAAGCAAGTTACAAAAGCCTTGACTTCTCCATCGCTCATATTTGATGTTGAGCTGTGTGGTCTACTAGGTTCTGTTTCTTGAGGTGGAAAAGAGCAGCAGAGGAGGAAGCTAAGAGCACACAGCAAAGGAATATCAAGTAAAAAATAGAATCAAATCAGTACTGTATTCTAATATTTCTTGGTCTCCTACCTACTAACTTGACTTAATTTCATCCAGCTTCCCCATAGAAATGGAAATGTTTATGCTAAATTTCTAAATGGGAAAGATGCTACCGCCTCTCAAGAGAGAATTGGTCTGGCATAAATATTAAAGGTAAAACCATACTCAGGGAAAGGTTGCTTTATATTAAAAAAGGTTTTATATTAAACGTTTTCTGTTTCATCATCCAATCTGGGGGTCTGGAAGTCAAGTACACCAAGATTTGAGTTTATATAATTTCTATTTCATTGTCTGAACCTTGAGGAACTTTTCTTCCACTGGCAAATTTTGTATGCACAGCTTCTTTGTGATACGTAGGGGACATAATTCTTGACAAATACCAGCTAATTTTTGAGAGAAACTTGAAATTTAGATTACTTTTCTGGATAATATAGCCAGCTGAAACTTTAATAACATATGTGGTGTTTAGGTGCTGCTATGGGTTGAATATTTGTACCTCCCCTATTCAAATGCTAAAACCTAATCCCCAAAGGGTTGGTATTAGAAGGTGAGGTCATTGGGAGGTGATTAGATTGTGAAAACTTAGACCTTTAAGATGCAGTCTGTATGAATGGAATTAGTTCTCTTATAAAAGAGGCCCCAAAGGGCTCCCTCACCTCCTCTGCTGTTGAGGACATAGTAAGAAAACCGCCGTCTATGAACCAGAGTGCAGGTACTCACAAGACTCTAAATCTGCTGGCACCTTGATCTTAGACTTCCTAGCCTCCACATGTGAGCAATAGAATTTCTTTTATAAGCCACCAATCCAGAGTATTCTGTTCCAGCCACAGAATGGACTAAGACAGCTGCCAAAGCAAATTGGTGGCTATCTGCATTCGCTGATGTGACAAGTAAGCCTATTTTCCAGTCTTCCATTAATATCCACAGATAAGTTTTATGGCCTGGTTTTAATTTATGGAGCAGAATAAGCTTCTATATCTTCTATTTAAATTTTTTGAAGGCAATTTCTAATCATTCATTCCAAATTCATCTATAATAGGAAACTTCCTTGATGGAGCGGAGCAGGGATAAGCTTGAGCCTGGAATTCAAGATTTGAGTTTACATAATTTCTACAGCACAGTTAGTTATGTGGTCTTGTACAAATTATTTAACCTCTCTGAGCCTAGGTCTCCTCATGTGTAGAATGGGGATGATGATAATAATTTCTACTTATTAAGGTTGTTATGAGAATTAAGTTAGATAACACACAAACACACCATGGAGCCTGTCCTATGTGACCTCCATATACACGTTAGCTATCTACTGCTGTTGTTATTATCAGTATTGTTATTGCTTGACTAATCAAGTGCTTATTCAATATCTTTGGTGCTGCATTTTTCCCAGTATTTTTCCATTTTGCAAAAAATGCATTGTTATAGCATTTTTGCTCGAAACATGGGCTGTTCTGTCAATGGGAATGAAATAAGCCATTTAGCTGATCATGATCTTTCCTCCCTCTAAATTAAGGTTAGACAAACCAGTATGACAGGCTGAGGAATTGGCCTCATTTAAATTGGATCATTCTTGGTGAGAATGATTCAGTGCACCTCATTGCTTGTCAGTCCAGCTAAGGACACGGGTCCATCAATGGTCACAAAACAGGTGCCTATCATGGTAGAGACACCATACCAAGGGCAAAGGTGAAGGAGGCACGCAGTGCAGTTATGTACACTTTGGTGTCAGAGCGACTCAGATCTGTGTCCTGACACTGCCCTTCATGGGCGCTGTGGTCTTGGGCTAGTCGTTAAATCTCTTTGACTTCAGTTTCAATATCTTGAAGTGAGGATAAGAATCGAAGATACTCACCAGTTTTTTATGAGCATTTAAAGTGTTCAATGCAGCATCCCTCAGCCAAAGCAACTATAATAACAGCAACCACAACATAATGTCTCAGAGGAGGGAGAGGTGACATCAGAAGATTGAGATTAGGATTCGGCATTAAAGAACGTGTAGGATTGGAATGATGTGGAAGAAGAGAGAGAGTGCTAGAGACATGGTGGAGAAGGAAGCTAGAATTAGCAAAATGAAAGAAAGGTAGGAGTAAAATGCCTAAAAAGAAGGTATTATTTTTATATTTATGAGTACTTTACGTGCTCATAAATGTGAACTGAACTTACATAAATTCAGTTTAAACTTTAACCATAAAGATCATTATTCTTGAGCCACATCTCCTGGTTTTCTAAATCGGTACATCTGTGGCATAGTATAAGCATTTATATTTTTAACAAGGCCCTGGGAGGTTCTTTTGCAGATGGTCGAAGACAGTTTATAGATCACAATTTGAGGAACGTTGCTTTAAGAAATGATGGATTGCTGTGCTAATCAAGAAGGGAGAGGATTACCTTTATAATTATGAAATCTGCCACACATATCCTCTTAAAACTGTACCATTGATGAGGAGGTCACATTAAAGAATAGACATGGTACCTAATTACAAAAAAATCCAAATGAGGACCATCGTGGACAAACGTATTTGCAGCCATAAGTGCTAGCAAATAAGAGAGGAATTTGAATGTCAGGATTACTATCTCTACTTAAATGTCGTTTCCAAGGTATAATGACAATGAATATGTGGTCTCTGTTACCTCCAGTAGTTTGAAATGGGTTGGTTCAGTACATGTGACTATGAAGAAGGGGCAATGTGCTAGAGATCAGATCGGAAACTTCAGGTCTGCATTCCAGTTCAACAGCCCGTAAGCTCAGCGCAGACAAACATCATCCATCAGCCTCAGTGTCCTCGGACATCAAACCAAAGTAGGAATCCCTGGAGTGTGCAGGGGCCTCACAGAAGAGGTGCAGAATAGGTGAGGTATGATTGTAAAGCTCTGCATATATATAAAATAATGAAACTCCTCTAAGTGCCATGAAAAAGGAATAAAAGAGGGTGAGAGCTAGAAGCAGAGGAAACCCTATCTGTGACAGGGGTAGGAAATCAGGAGCATCTCCATGAAAGCAGCAACGTTGAGTGGGCCTTGGACGATGGATTCCATGTGATAGTAGTTTGTGGGATAATGTGGAGGCCCTTCAGGTGGTGGGGAGAACATCGCAAGCAGATGGTTGAAGCTTTGAAATTTAGGAGCTTTGAGAATAATTTCAGGTGTGGGTAGTTTAGCTGGAATAGAATGTTAGATAAAAGCAGTTAGTGATTTGGGGGGAATAAGAAAGATGCTAAGGTTCTGATTTCCGTGAATAACGAGGCACCATGCTGATTTTATAGCTCATGCTTTATGCACTTTCCCTGCACTCTCACTATTGGCATGTGAAGTTGCTTCTTACAACTGCATGCGTCATTAGAGAATGTCCACTGATTTATTTGGGCACAGATGTTTCTTTGATAGCATGAAAAGTAAGTACAGCACAGCAGTGTACACTCTCAGACCTAGGGTGACTAACTGTCCTAATTTGTTAGGGTCTGAGGGGGTTCCAGGGATATGGGGCTTTTCAGTACTAAAACAGGGGTGATGAATCGTCGGTGAACTTGAATGGTTGAACAATCTAATACCTACCCACATGACATGTGCAAAAACTCGAGTGAGTCCAGTAGGATTATTTCCTGTTGAAAGCTGATTCTGATTTAATATAATGTGGTGTTTGATTTGGGAAGGTTTTGAATATCAGGTCAAGGAGATTTCATTTAATTCAGTAGGAGGCATGGTACATGATGCTTCCAAATTTTTTTAAACTTGGGAGTGATATTATTATAGCAGCATGCACGGTGGTATTGCAGTAAGAAAGACAAAAACCTTTCAGCTTTTGATATCAGTCTCCTGGAGAGGTTCAGATGAGATAATTACTGTACTATTGATGATTGCTTAAAAGATGCCAAGAAAGTGACTTCTGTGTGCAATTGTCTAATTGTCAAATTTGGGTATTCAGTGTAAGAGTTACAATAAAGAAGAAGTAAGATGACTAATATGAATAGAGCAATTGGGGAAAGAAAATACAGGAAGAAATACATTTTACTTTTATGCTGGAAATAGAGATCAATTTTCCCCCTTATTAGCTATCTTTACTGCAAAATGGTTATTTTGAAAAAAATCTTGGTCACAAGTTAATTTTCTAATATTTTAGGTTGATTTTCCCCAGAAGTAGTCTCTAAAACAAGGATGTGAAAGCAAGTACTTTACTTAGGAGGTGATTTCAGCAGAGGAAGTGAGACAATTAAGAATATAAAGGCCAGACAGGCAACATCAGACAGGTTATTGCTGAGGGCATATACAATTCAGTCCCTCTGGGAACTCAGAACAAGCATACAGCATGTACCTTGCCACCCCAAAGGCAAGAATACGGTTGCATTTAATCTCTAATTCCTATTGGTTATTGGCTTATAAATGTTCTCAGAAGCATTAATTCCACCCGGTGTCCAAGATACTTCACCATTTTGGTGCACATCGTCACTGAAATTCAATTGCCACAATTTGCGTCTCTTTATTTGAAGTCTTCCTCTGCTTAAGTGGCTTGAAAGTAATCTTAGAGAATTAAAGCTTTTGCTCCTCCAAGAGAGCTAGTGCTCTGTGAGATAAATAGTTCCAAAGCATACATTTCCAGAGCTCTCCAGCAGAATCAAGTTCAAGTTGCCTAAAGTGGGATTTTGCTTGAATAATACATGTATATACCAGCATAGGCTCCCTCTGTCCTCTTACCTCGCTTCCTCTCTTTTCTACCTGTGCTTTATAAGATTGACTCCAACATTAACCACCTTGCACGAGAAACCTCACTCAGGATCTACTCCTGGGAGATCTTAAACTAAAATAAATAGAAAAATTAGTTCTCATTTGTTAATCTAAGTGAAATATGAGTTTCTGGAACTGGCCATTAGAAGCTAACATTTCATCTATTTTTAGAGACAATTGTTAAGAAAAGAATAAAAAATCATTTGCTGATAGGATAACTGGGAAAAGGTGGAGTGAATTGGTAACTTCATATGATATTGTGAAGACCAATTTCTAGGACTGCATTTTAATGATGAGCAGCTCCCAGCTGTGGGAGTGAAAGAAGGAAATACATGCGTTCAAATGTAAAAATAATTTCACAGTTTATAACAGGCAATTAATCGTAAAGCTTCCTAATTTGGTCATCTTTTATAATGCATCATCAAAATAACGCAGATCTTAAAATCTGAAGATGAGTAATTTGTGCTTTAAAGAGAAATGTGAAGCTTTGGAGGTTGGATACGATCACTCATCTGCTTAATGATCATAGTTATGATTTTCAAAAAGAAATATATATCCAATTATTTTACTAAATGTTAAAAAATACAGTAGCAGCAGTTCTCAAGCTGTGGGTCGATGAAAATGCATCCTGCATATCAGATATTTGCATTACGATTCATAACAGTAGCAAAATTACAGTTATGAAGTAGCAACAAAAATAATTTTATGGTTGGGGGTCACCACAACTTGAGGAAATGCATTAAAGGGTCATGGCATTAGGAAGGTTGAGAACCATTGTAGTAGACTATACAAGAGCTTGTTTTTGGTGGGGTAAAAAAGTCAATGTACAATGGAAAGTAACAAATTATAGTTACCAGGCCCTCACTTTGTTTTAATAATGTGTTGCCATGTTTTTAGGACACATAGTTTCACATGATTAGTCTTAGGTTTCCATATTTTATGATTTCATTAGCTATGGAATGTCTATTTTTGTTCCTGCTAAGGGGAGCTCGAGAACTTCGAATCATAATTGAAATATTCCATTGATGTGGTTGCTTAGCAACAGGCTATTATATAAGCAGTCTAATCATTTCACTTAAAATTTTATTACTTTAAACTTTTTGACTTGTTTTCAGCAGATCACCTCACTGTAAAATGTGTTTTTTCCCTCATTTTTTAAATGCATATGTCTATCTGAGATGCATGTTTCATAGATCATGGCCAAAATGTGATTTCCTTTGAATTATCTCTGTGAACCAGGATCACTGGAATTAACAAAAAAAATTTGTGATTAGCAGGACATTTTTTTTTTTTAATTTCAAAAACTAAACAAATAATGCTGGGGTTGTTAAAAGCAGCAATTAGTTTTGTTATCCACTCAAAATGACAGGCTTTAGATCCCACATGTGCTTTCTTTTCACGGCCTCTCCACTGTCTCTGAAAGACAAAAATAATACTCAAATGCTCCATGTACTAACAATTATTTCCTTGGCAAATTGCTAACCCTATTAAACAAAGTTTTTCATTTCTTTTCTCATCTGTGTGTGACAATTTCCATGTAGGTTTACAAGGACCTGAGGAGTTTAGTGGACAGTAGACAGTGGATGAGCCCTGGAATCATGTGGACTTTGGTTGATGTCCTTGCTGCACTGTTTTCTTTATTGGATGATCTTACCTGGATTAGTTAGTGCCTCTGATCCTTAGTTTCCTCTTTTATGCAGGGCCATAAAAACATATTTTAGGGAGCTATTGTGACAATAAGACATATACAAATAGTGCCATTTCTAGATGCAGGTGCTCAAGAAAGGCAAGGATGTTGCTAAGATTATCTAGTTCAAGTTCATGATACATTTTTGTGCTATGGACCAATTATAACCTATAGAGAAATCCATTGTTGTTTATACCTGCATTTGCTTGTTAAATATCTTTTCCCTGTTATTTCCTGTTGGCTACCAAGGTGTATTAGGGAGGATACAACTTAGTGTAAGACAATGTTCTTTTCTGTAAGATAGATGTCTAGTTTTGGAGTGAGATATTAAAGAAGATAGTTAGCTGCAAATATTATATTATATATATTGTCAAAAAGGAGAGATGAGGAATATTCCTAGAAATACATGTCAATTCTTCTTCATCTAGACAGCATAATACTTTATTTATAGTTACTTGGATGTATGTAGTTGTACCCCTCAGGATATTTGTATTTGCACCAGATTCTTATAGATTTTACTCACTTCATTCAATCTATATCACTCATTTCTCTCCTACACTGCAGCATTCATTTCCATGGAAGTAAATAGCCCTAGTGTTGTTTGATCCTACTGGTGGTTCCCTGCAAACATGCCCCTGGCTCACTGCTGTGGTGGAAAAATCTTGTTGGCAGATAATCTTAGTTTGATACTTCTTCTATTACTATTTAGGAGACCTCGGGTAAGCTACTAACAACCCAATTGGGCCTGACTTCTTTGATGAACAGGTCTGATAATACCCTCAATGTTGAGGGGAAGAATAAATGACATAATGTAACAAAAATGCTGAGCGCAGTCCTGGGGAAAGAGAAGATGATTTACCCCTCTATCATATATTCATCATGTTAAGAGATGTATTTTGAGAATTTAATATATTCCAAGCATCATTTAGGCTGCTATAGCAATGATAAGGAAGTCATACATTCTGTCCATGACAAGCCTTTGCTTTCATAATGGAAGAATGGCATGCAAAAGATAAATAATAATAACAATAAGCACTATTTTGTTTTCAGAATCCCATGTGGACAGTGAGAAGAAAATCACACTCTTTAGTGCAGAGTCTGTCCTCTCCCAGAGTCTTGGAAGGGGCAGAGGAGAGGACATTAGACCTCATTTTAGGGGAGAATTAGGACCTGCCTTGTAAGGGATGAATGGGAAGGATTTGAATGGTTGAAATGCAGAAGAGAAATGCTAGGATTTCATATTCCACATGTCATTTTTTGAATGAAAATCTGTGTATTACATTAACAGATTGTCCTTGCGAAAAGACAAATGAAAGATTTAATATCAGCTCATTAGCCCTAAAACGACACTCCTTTAGACATGGAACTCCATTCCAAGCATTGCTGGGAATGAGGTATTTGATAATATTATGTCAGGAACATCACATTTATTATCTCCAGGAAATTATAATGCCAAAGCAGTAGACGTAATGCAACTGAAGTCTACAGAAAGTAAAAAGTAATCACCAAATTCATGAAGAAGGCACTTGATTTTTATCTTTCAATAGTAATTTATTTCAAGTCAGATACTCTGCACTGTATAAAGGAATTAATGCCCATAAAAAATTAACTAAATTAATTTTTCTCTAAATAGATAAGAATTTCAGCCATCTTTATCTTATAGAGAAGCTCAAATTCCACTCTTATTCTCACATGCTGACACAGGCTTAAAACTCTTATTTAAGAGAAGATTCTTGTCTACAATTACCTAGGGCTCTACCCAGACTCATGAATTTGTAAGGAACAGGTTTCTAATATTTAACAACTGATTGCCGATCTTAGTGCTTCTCCTGTACATGGGAGTAGTTGATTAGGGGAAGATACAATAGTTTGATTATTATTGACTCTTTTGTGTTGAAGAGTGTTTAGGGTATTAATTTATCTTCTCGATTAATGGTATCCCAATTCCTGTGCATAGACTGATGCATTTTTCACTTTGAGCACCTATACATTTACATCAAATTACTACCCACATGATGGTTTATTTATTGAGAAGCGTCAGGTTAAGGTTCAAATTTACTGCTTCCGGGTATAGTTGTTATAGAATGCAGGTATTTAAGATGGCTTTAGGTCTCATCCATGGGTGGCCTTAGTGCCAAAGCTGTTGCTATTATGAGCTGATTTGCTAAACAGCTAGATTTGGAAGGGAGTGACATTTTACTTTGGGGACTTACCCAGCTCTTGTGACAGTGAGTGATGTTGGACACCCCCTTGATTTCCTACTTGCCAACAGTCCTAGGACATTATTTTAGAAAGAGACTTCTTGAATGGAAATTGCCACCCATTATCCTGTGCAGTTCTATGGTACATAACTTCACATAATGGCCCACTCTGCTGGAGTCTCACAATTAGGATCACTTTGGCTCTGAGTTCTGATATGGGTTGTCCTCCCAGAAATCTTTTGGCTTGAGACTCTTTCTCAACTCTTTGCTTTTGGTTCTTTGGTGTCATTTCCTTCTTCTTCTTCTTCTTCTTTTTTTTTTTGTTTAGACTTTACCACATTTTCTTAGTTATTGAGTTCAGACATTTATACTCTACACTTAGTAAATTTAAAATATACTTTTGTAAAATGCACCGTAGTTGTGGTCTCACTAGTTGTCCTCTCTCCACCCATCTTCCCTCCTCCCCTCCTTTCCCTCTCCTCTTTCCCCTTCTTCTTCGGTTATAGTTGGGTTATAGCTTTAATATGGAAGCTATAAATTAGTTTCATAATAGGACTGAGTACATTGGATAGTTTTTCTTACATTCTTGAGATACTTTGCTAAGAAGATGTTCCAGCTCCATCCATGTAAACATGAAAGAGACAGAGTCCTCATTTTTCTTTAAGGCTGAATAATATTCCATGGTGTACATATACCATAATTTATTAATCCATTCAGGGGTTGATGGGCACTTGGGCTTCTTCCATGACTTAGCAATTATGAATTGGGCTGCAATAAACATTCTGGTGCGAATATCTTTGTTATAAAGTGATTTTGGTCTTCTGGATATATACCTAGTAGAGGAATTGTATGATTGAATGGCAGGTCTATTTTTAGATCCCTAAGTGATCTCCAAACATCTTTCCAAAAGGAACATATTAGTTTGCATTCCCACCAGCAGTGTATAAGTGTTCCCTTTTCTCCACATCCAAGCCAGCGTCTCTGGTTTTGGTATTTTGTGATGTGGGCTGATCTTACTGGGGTTAGATGGTATCTTAAAGTGGTTTTGATTTGCATTTCTCTGATGATTATGGATGATGAGCATTTTTTCATGTGTCTATAGGCTGGGCACCTGTCTTCTTCAGAGAGAAGTTTCTCTTCAAGTCCCTTGCCCACCCTGAGATGGGATTACTTGTTTTCTTGCTAATACGTTTGAATTCTCTGTGGATTCTGGTATTAAACATTTGTTGGTGACATAACCTACAAATATTTTCTCCCATTCTGAGGGCTGTCTGCTTGCTTTACTAACTGTGTTCTTGGCTGTGCAGAAGCTGTTTAGTTTGAACAGGTCCCAGTAGTGTATTTTTGGTGTTGGTTCAATTGCCCGGAGTGGGGGTGGGGTCCTCCTCATAAAATATTCACACAGGCCAATTTCTTCAAGTGTTTTCCCTATACTTTCTTCTAGTATTTTTATAGTTTCATGTCTTAAGTTTAAACCTTTAATCTAACGAGAATCTATCTTAGTTAATGGTGAGAGGTGTTGGTCCAGTTTCAGTCTTCTACAGGTCTCCAGCCAGTTCACCCAGCACCATTTGTTAAATAGGGCATCTTTTCCCCTCTGAATGTTTTCAATTGGCTTATCAAAGATCAAATAATGGCAAGTAGCTGGGTTCACCTCTTGGTTCTCTATTCTGGTCCATACATATTCCTCTCTGTTTTTGTGCTAATACCATGCTGTTTTGATTTACAGTATAATCTGAGGTGTGGAAGCATGATTCCTCCTGCTTTTTTTTTTTTTTATTTCTGAGTAATGTCTTGGCTATTTGAAGTTTTTTTCTGATTCCATATAAAATGAAGTATTTTTTTTTGAGGTCTTTAAAGTATGACAGTAGAACTTTAATAGGGATTGCATTAAAATTGTATATTGCTTTGGGTAATATGGACATTTTAATAATGTTGATTCTTGCCAGCCATGAGCATGGTATGTTTTTCCATTTGTTAAGATCTTCAGCCATTCCTTTTCTTAGAGTTTTATAGTTCTCTTTATAGAGATATTTCACGTCCTTTTTTAGGTAAACTCCCAAATATTTCATCTTCTTTGGCACTACTGTGAATGGAATAGAGTCCTTGACTGTTTTTTCAGCTTGGCTATTTTTGGTATATATATATGAAGGCTACAGATGTGAGTGTTGATTTTGTAACCTGAGATGCTACTGTATTCCTTGATCACTTCTAAGAGTTTTGTAGTAGAATCCGGGTGTGTTCCAGGTATACAATCATCTGTGAATAGTGAAAGTTTAATCTCTTCTGATCCTAGATGGATACCCTTGATTGCCTTTTCTTCCCTAATTGCAATGGATAAAACTTCCATTACAATGTTAAATAGCAGTAGAGACAATGGGCAACCTTGCCTGGTTCCTTATCTGAGTGGAAGTGATTTCAATTTAACTCCATTCAATAAGATATTGGCTGTGAGTTTGCTGTAGATAATGGCCTCTATCAGTCTAAGAAATGTCCCTTCTATGCCAATTTTCTTAAGTGTTCTGATCATGAAGGGATGCTGGATATTATCAAAAAATTTTTCTGCATCAATTGAGAGAATCATATGGTCTTTTTAAAAAATTTGTTTATGTGCTGAATTATATTTATAGATTTCTCTTTATTGAACCAGCCTTGAGACCCTGGGATAAAACCCACTTGGTAATGGTGCATAATTTGTTTGATGTGTTGCTGGATTGTGTTTGTTAGGATCTTGTTGAATATTTTTGCATCAATATTCATTAGTGATACTGTTCTATAATTTTCTTTTCTTGTTGGGTCTTTTCCTGGTTTGGGGATCTAGGTGATGTTTGTTTCATAGAATGTGTTGGGTAGTATTCCATCTTCTATATTTTCGAAAAGGTTGAGTAATATAGGTACTAGTTCTTCTTTAAAGGTTTGGTAGAATTCTGATGTGAAGCCATCTGGTCCTGGGCTTTTCTTTTTAGGGGATTTTGTATATTTGATGGTGTTTCAGAACTTGATATAGACCTATTCAACCTTTCCACATCATTGCAGCTAAGTCTTGGAAGGGGGCCTGCCTCCAAATATTGGTCAATTTCCTTCAGATTTTCATATTTCTGAGAATAAAGTTTCTTGTAATATTCATTAAGGATTTTTTTTAATTTCTGAGGAGTGTGTTATTATTTTGTCTTTACCATTTCTGATTGACGAAATTAGAAATTTTACTCTTTTTTTCCTGTTTAGGTTTGCCATATGTTTATCTGTTTTATTTATTTATTTATTTTTTTTTTATTGAATCATAGTTGTGTACATTAGTTCAACCATGGGGTACAGTGTGGGGGCTTCACATGCAATCTGAGATATTTTATCAACCTGATTGACATACCATTCATGATATTTTCTTGTTTACTATATGAAAACA
>CAUYON010084507.1:0-10195 GCA_963573935.1 Arctocebus calabarensis | reverse complement strand
TATAATTGGGTTTTAGCCTTCATATGAAAGCTATAAATTAGATTCATATTAGGGCTGAGTACATTGGATACTTTTTCTTCCATTCTTGAGATACTTTGCTAAGAAGAATATGTTCCAGCTCCATCCATGTAAACACAAAAGGGGTAATTCAGCCTTTCCGAATAAGATTAACATTTGGATCTGTATACTAGTAGAGTAGATTTCATTTCTCCAGTGATTGTGGGCTTCATTCAATCAACTGAAGATATGAGTAGAACAAAAAGCTGAGTTTTTTGTCCTTACTCCCTGGAGCTAGGACATGGGTCTTTTTCTGCCCTTATACAGACTGAAACACCAATACTTCTTAGGTCTCAAACCTATAGGCTTTTGGACTGACACTTCTACTGTTGGCTCTCCTCGTTCTTAGGCCCTCCCCCTTGGACTGGACTATACATCATTAGCTCTCTTGGGCCTCTCTTTTGCCAACTGCAGACCTTGGTAATTCTCAGACTCCTTAGCCTCTATAGTCACATGAGCCTATTCCTCATAATGAACATCCTTCATAGACACACACACACACACACACACGGTTCTGTTTCTTGGAGAACCTTGACTACTACAAGCATATATCAATTAACATTTGATCATTTGTTGTGCTAAATGTACCATACTAATATAAGATGTTAACAATTGGAAATACAGTCATGAACTATGTGGGAACTCTCTGTATGCCATATAAATAAATCATACTTACAATTACTTCTTCAATTGTGAAGTTATCCCAGAGTACAATGTTTTTATTTTTTTAATTTCTGGTTAATTTGAGGGTACAAAGAAATAGGTTACAATGTTTGCAATTGTTAGGTAGAGTCCCTTTTCTTAAAGTACAACTTTTATTTCAAAAATAATTTGATAGCAGATTTTAAGCCTGAGTGAATGCTTGTGGTATTTGCAGAAAAGGAGGAATTGGCATAATTTTTCTAAAATTAGAGCATATAAAATATATATCATTTTATATTCTATATATTTTATCTTTGCTTAAGTTTTCAAGTTCTCAGAAATCTTCAAATTAAAATAAGTGCTCTTCTTAATGTAGTTAACCATCTCAGGCAACATATCACATAAATATTTTCTTCTGCCTTCATATAGATATCTATGTTTTAATATTTAATTTAATCCAATGTATAGCTTTTAAATTTATTTCAAATTATTCTCAAGTATTTAGATTATCAGTCAGAAATAACATTGATTAAGCAAAGAAAATTGCATGCATGTTAAAATATATCCAATTGTCAAAATAGCATTGATCTTCCCTATTGATAGCATTTTTGCTATTATGACATTTTTAGCATAAGATAAAATGTTAAAATATTTAGAGGCACCTAAAATAGTTCATGGACTGAGACTATTAGGATTAAAATATGCTTTTTTTATTTCTTTTTGTTTTACCTTGGACAATTTATTACAAACAAAATATAAAAATTCACATCTGTTTATTCCAAGTTTATGTGCATAAGCAATTTAAGCATTTAAAAATAAAGTGAATATATCACAAAGAGACTATCACTCTGCTCGTTCTGAGTGAATGCGATGATAGCCTTCTGAGATAGACCTGTGAGGAAGTTAAGCTATAGGAAGTATTTTGACTACAGAAGCTGTACCTATGATGGCACTGAGAATGCAAGCTTTGCAAAGACCCTCTGACTGCGTGGGTCCTAGCTGGTTAAGATGATTTTAGCAGCACTTAGTAATCTTTGTGTGAAACTCTTGTTCACCCCATTTCATTTAGTACTGGCTTCGATTAGCAGCTGGTGGGTTAGCTCATGTTTCTTTCCATCATTTCAAAGGACTAGTGAGCTTTGGGCAGTTCATTGCCCCTTCCGCCAAGGGAAAAAAGAGTGATAAACACGGTGAGCAAAAAGGATGTTGGTTTATCTGGAATTCTATTATCACTGCCAATTTAAACATCTGACTTTCACACATGTAAGGATGTCTATGAACTTGTGTATCTGACTAAAATAAAAAATCTAGTAAGGTGAGCTATTTTACCAATTATACTAAGCAGGAAACTGAAGTTGCGTACGAATTGCACAAAAGGTTTCATCTGAACCTGCTTAGGCCCAAAGCCTCCGTTCCCCAGAGTATGGAGCTGGCTAGCTCTCTGCTGAGTTTTGCTCACACTACTCTGAAGACTCATCAAATCTAAAACCTTGGCTGATAGCACTGACCTAAAATATATACAGTGTTTGCTAGGGAAAAAAGACAAAATTATGCAAAAAAGTCTTTGAATGAAAATTTAATTCTTTAGAGACTTTTTACATGTTAAGAACCAGGCTTCGGGATGCTTCTGCCATTACTAAGATAACTGAAGTTATCTGAAGATAACCATCCTGTTGCTGAGTGTATTGCAACTGGATTAATTAGGGTAATTCTTTACATTGTAAAATTTATGAGGAAATATTTTTTTCTCCATAGATATAATGACATGCAAAATCTATTACATTTTCAAAATGAAAATTAATTAAAATTGAAATATATATACAATTTACTGAAATTTGTTCTGATAAATCATAAAAATAATACCTATCATTAAAAGCTTTATTATATACTTGTAATTATTATGAAAAAAATTGCAACATATAGAAATTGACATAGTTAAAGAGAAATATGTGTCAAATGATTGCTACCTAGAGACAATAGATAACAGGGATTAGGAGAAAAATCTCTAACATTAGACTGACAAATTCATGGGGGCAACACCCCTTCTTTGCTGTGTGACCGGACAGGTTTCTTAATTTCCTTGCACTTTGACTTTCCCATCTGTAAGATGTGAATGATTATAATACCTATAATCAATAAGCTAATACATGTTAAGACTAATGAAAATGCTTCAAATATAGTAACACGTAATAGATATCAGCCATTTTCATATGCATGACACTGTGCATAAGATACATATGTATTACCTTGCTTTCTTTCATTATTATTATTATTTTTAATTAAATCATAGCTGTGCACATTAATGCAATCATGTGGTACAATGTGCAGGTTTTATATACAATTTTCATTTCAAAATATTTTCATCAAACTGGTTAACATAGCCTTCATGGCATTTTCTTAGTTATTATGTTAAGACATTTATATTCTGCATTTAGTAAGTTTCACCTGTACCCTTCTAAGATGCACCGTAGGTGTGATCCCACCAATTACCTTCCCTCCACCATCCCCCCACTTCCTTGCCCTATCCCCCATATTCTTGTGCTAAAATTGGGTTATAGCTTTCACGTGAAAGCTATAAATTAGTTTCATATTAGGGCTGAGTCCATTGGATACTTTTCTTCCATTCTTGAGATACTTTGCTAAGAAGAATATGTTCCAGCTCCATCCATGTAAACATGTAAGAGGCAAAGCCTACATCTTTCTTTAAGGCTGCATAATATTCCATGGTGTCCATACAACAATTATTACCTTGCTTTCATTTCATGTTTTTCAAATATATGAGACACTGTACTATCCTTATTGCATAATAGCAAGATTAAGTAGTTCATAAACACATTATTTTTTTTCCTGCGGTTTATGATCCAGTTCACAGGCAAATTTCTTTTTTTTTTATTGTTGGGGATTCATTAAGTGTATAAAAAAACAGGTTACACTGATTGTATTTGTTAGGTAAAGTCACTCTTACAATTGTGCCTTGCCCCATTTAAAGGTGTGGCACACACGAAGACCCCACACCCCTCTCCTTCCCTCTCTCTGCTTTTCTTTCCCCAGCCTCCTCCCTCCTTCTCTCCCTCTCTTTGGTCTCCCCTTCCTCCACCCCACTGTGTCATTAATTGTCATTAATTGTCCTCATATCAAAATTGAGTACATGGGATTCATGCTTCTCCATTCTTGTAATGCTTTACCAAAAATAATGGGAACACTGGTATTTTTGTAATACTTTTTTCCAAGGTATTTCTTCAGCTGCATGGAATAATTTTTTTTAAAGGGTGCTGCATTAGGAGTCCCATGATCTGGCTTCTCCACCAGCTCTAGCACTAACCAGCTATGTGCCTTTAGACCCGTTGATCAAACTTCCCCAAATATCAGTTTCTTGATCCATAAAGTCGAAATAACAACTCCTGCTTTATCCATTCCATAGGATTGTTGTGAAATGCAAACAGCGAAATATACAGGTAATTATTTTCTGGCATCGTGAAAGGGCACAAATGACAGTAGGGCAGGGCTTCTTAGGTGAGATCTGGGACCAGGAAAGAAATAGCAATATCTGTGATGACAGACATACACAACTGGGTCACCAGTGCTCTAAAAAGTTGGAGAATCCAAAAGAAAGCCGAGGAAATCAGTCATTTAGATCCCAAGTTTATTTATTTACTTATTTATTTTTATTAAGTCATATCCCCATAGATCATGAATACATTTATGCATATGTGGGGTACAATGTGTTGTTTTTTTTAGACAATTTGGAGTGCTTACATCAACCTAATGAATATAGCTTTCACCTCATTTACTTGATTATTGTGTCTCTTTCACCCCCTCCCACTTTGATACATCGGAAAACTCAGGGTTAAAGAAAGCTGGAACACGTGAGGGCATGCATATTGCCTGAATTCTGACCTTCAAGTCCCATATCACCCCTCAACCCCTGCCCCAGAAAACAACAAGGAGGTTCAGTGGCTACTTATAGGCACTCTGCCTTCCTGTCACCACCCTGCCCAGGTTAATATTCCCCATCGATCCCGATTGACATCCTCGATGATTTACACTAGGAAGCTACAAACAGAACTGGGAACTTCTATTTTTTCCTTCCCATCCAAGTCCTCATTGTTCTAGCGAAGATCTGAAAAGGAGGGCATACAGGATATTTGCACTGAGAGAAAGACCAGTGTTAGAGCAACGAATGCAGCCTCACAACCCTAGAATATTCAAAATTTCACTCCTCCCTGTTTCTGGTAAAGATAGATGTCCAGGTTGACTAGACTGAGACTGACCCAGGCTGCCAACTCTTTTTAGTTTCTGACCTCGAGTCCTTCGTTGAAACTTCCTTCTCTGTGTCCTTGATTCCGTTTCATTATGTGTCCTTGCTAGGAACAGGACGAGGGCCTTTGTAAAGGATCTGGTTCCTAAATTAGTCCACTTCCCTGATGCCTTGTAATCGTCAGCACTCAAATCTAATATTTGCTGTCACGTGTATCCTTAAAAAGGTATATAGCCCCCATCACTTTTACCCTCACTTTGCATGAATGCAGAGACTGCGTTCACTGTTATATTAGTTATCCATTGTGCATAACAAAGTACCCGGAACGTTACTGGCATATAGCACCGTGCATTGACCATTGTATGTGAGTCAGGAATCTGAGGATGTCTTAGCTTTGTTCTCTGGTTCGTAGTCTCTCAGATCCGTACATAAGGTGATGGTCAGGGTCACAATCACCTCCAGGTTGTACTGGACAGGATGCACTTTTAAGCATATTTAGTGGATGTTGGCAGGATTCAGCTCCTTAAAGGCTATTGGAGTGAGGGCCTTAGTTCCTCATTGGCAGTTGACTAGAGGATGCCACATGAACTTCTCCCATGTGTTCCTTGCCGCATGAACCTCCCCCAAGGGCAGTTCACAATGTGGATGCTGACTTCATTAATGTGAGCAAGCAAAAGAGAGCAAGAGAAAAGGCATACACAAAAACGATGGAAGTCACAATCTTTTACGTTGTATGACCGAATCGCAGGAATGACATCCCTTCATTTTTATTATTTTCTATTAGTTAGAAGCAAGTCACTAGATCCATTCTATACACTAACCGAGTGGTCTATACAACAGAAGAGGATTACACAAAGATGTGAATCCTGGAAGACAGATATCATTGCAGGGTGTGGGGAATCTTAGAAGGCTATCTACGACACTTCTGTGTTATGTGGAAAATTCTGGGATTTGAGCTCTTTTTCCTGAAACATCTCAAGTTCAGGGTAATTTCTGCTCAAAGACTCTTATTTCTTTCAACTGGAAATTTCCTCTTTAGATTAATGATGTAACAACTGAATTCATCTTATCCCCAGGTATCCCAGGTTCTTATCCTGGCAGGATTTCTCATCCTTCCCCCCACAAGTTTTATCTTCTGGGTTCTGATTTCCTTGCAGGATTCTTTATCCCTGCTTTTGATCTGTTGTGCACTGAGCATTTCCTACTCCCTTTACTTTTCTTGCCATCTCTTAGTATGTCATCCCAGTGTGGCCTCTGACTATTCTTTGAAATAAGCTAGATGCCTGTTGTTTAACAATCAAGGAATAGAGGATCTAAAGTTTCTACCATGGTTTCTAGTCCTTTCTTCTTGATTAAAAAGAAAACATAAACCATCAGTCATCTCACTGAAGGGTTTTATGTCACTCATTCCAACTTCCTGTACCAGCTGCCCCAAAGGTAGATATATTTGTATTCTTTAATCATAACAGACTTGCTGTTCCACTAGGCAAAGAAAAATAATCCCCAAAAGATAACAAGCCTATTTGGCATGAGATAGGCCTAGATTTGTATAAGTCAAATTAAAACTATTTCCACAGTAAAAAGATGGAGACTTTACATCTTTTGCATTAACCTGGATGGAGGTGGAACACATTCTTCCTAGTAAAGCTCAAGAATGGAGAAGCAAGAATCCAATGTACTCTAGTCTAATATGAAGGCAGTAGATGGGCTAATACAAGGGGGGATAAGGGAATGAGCAAGTGGGGAGGGGATCCATAGATGAGCAAGAGGGAGGGGGATTGGGGATCACTGTGTATGGCACACTTCTTGGAGGTGGGACAAAATTATGAGAGGGACTTTATCTAACAAATGCAATCAGTTTAACCTAATTCTTTGTACCCTCAATGAATCCCAAACAATAATAATTAAAAAAAAGAAACTATTTCCATAGGACAGGGATCACCTGCAGCATTCTGGAAGATTAATTTTGGATTCACCATGAATCAAGCAATCAACAAATATTGAGTAAGCCCTTATAGTGGACTCATTTTAGGTGCTACTATTTTAGGTGCTTGGAGTATCCAGAAAGAAACAGAAGACATTGTCATCACAGACCTAAAAGTCTACGGATCCCCCAAGGTAGGGGTTATTTGGATCAAGATCAGATATAAGACATGAATTTCAACTTGGCAGAGACCTGTGGAACTGTGCCTTGAAGTATAGAGAGGATTTCATAGGTAGGCGGAAGAAGGAGAGGAGAATGACACAAATGCAGACGTGGAACCAAGCCAGGCGTGAGATGATACGCGTATTTTCCTTTTCACTTTGTTTATCTTCATTAATGTCTCCTCATTTAAAAAAAAAATCTTCTCAGCAACAGATCATATAAACAGCTTACATTTTTCTGTGAGTCTTACTGGCAGGGAAATACCACTTACAGCTCAAATACTGCCCAAAGTGGGGTCTGCCCAATTTTATGCACTTTTGTTGATATTTCCTCTTATCTATAACTGCCTTTGTCTGCTCTGGATTCAACTGCTGACACTTGGTCCCAATTTTAAAGTTGCCCCACACTTGCTCTTCTATTGCCTGCCTTTCTTTTTTTTTGTTTTTTAAATTTTATTTTATTACTAAATATTAGCTGGGTACATTAGTGCAATCAAGGAGTACAATGTGCTGGTTTCATATACAATCTGAAATGTTTTCATCAAGCTGTTTAACATAGCCTTCATGGCATTTTCTTAGTTATTGTATGAAGACATTTTGTGTTCTGCATTTAGTAAGTTTCGCCTGTACCCTTCTAAGATGCACCATAGGTGTGGCCCCACTAATTAACCTCTCTCCACCCCAACTTTCTCCCTCCCCTCCCCACCCTTGCCCGTTTCCCCAAAATCGTTGGCTCTAATTGGGTTATAGCATTCATATGAAACCTATAAATTAGCTTCATATTAGGGCTGAGTACATTGGATACTTTTCTATATTTATTTTATAAATATTTATACTTACTCTAAACAAGGTCTAATGCTAAGTGCTATGACTACTTTAGTTTCTTCATCTTAAAAGGGGGATAATAGTAGCATCTCCCTTATTGCTATGTTACCTCCCCTCAAGGAATCTATAGTCAAGAAGAGTATGGGGACAGATACGATGACACCAATAACTCTCATACAAGACAAACTGACCAGAGCCACAGGAGATGCTAAAACACTGAGAAATGTTCCTCAACTGGGTATTTGGCGTTTGCTTTGCACCATTTTGTAGACCTCAATTCTGCCACCTATTTTGTAATAAAAAAAAAAAAATGTCCGCATTTGTATCTGTCCACATCTGTGTGTGTTTTCCCTGCCTGGCTATATTGCATGGCCCCATTCTCTCCTACCAGTAGCTAATTAGTCTCTGAAATGCCTGAGAATGTCATTTCATAACCAACTTATGCCATAGACTCTAGGCCATTCTCCAAAGGGCTCTGGTGATGCTGGGGTTGGGCAGCAGGTAAGACAAAGCTTTCCTTCATGTCTAGGGAGCCTCCCTTTAACCTCACGCCTGGGATTGATGGGGAGCCCAATCGGTGGGAAACATCAATTAAACTGGTCCATTGGCACCAGTGTTTTGTGGGGCCTTCCCATGAAAAGGCATTTCTTTCATCCTTGCAGGACTGAGAATTGAAGTCTCATCCGAGGAAGTCGTTTCTTAATCCATCAGAAGGTGGACTCTTCTGTGCTGACTTTTGGGTAATAATGAAAGGGTGATAAGACAGCAGGCAGGAGGCAGAACCGGCTGTGCTGGGTAGATAACAGAGCCACGTAATAGATGGCAAGTGGCTCTGGAAAATATGACTTATAAATACAGGCCACATTTGATAAGATGACAGCAGGGGAATTTTCAGAATATAACCCCATCAGGAAAATGGATCCAGCTTTCTATCCAGTCTCCTCAAGCTAGTAAGCAGGAGTGCTGACCAGTGCCTGCTAAGACCTTGGCAATAGCCATGATGGAAGGGAATTGTCACAGGGCTGCAGGGCTCATAGAGGCGCTTGTTATTAGTACAAACAGAGAGACGAATCTGTGGGGTAGGGGTAGAAAAAGGCTGGGTGGGTTGTATTAATGAAACCTATCATCTGCTAAATCAAGGCAGAGACAATAGGTACATTTTATAGGTATCTCACTAACATTCTGTTCTACTTGCTGGCTAAAGCTTAACGATAGCAGTTCTCAAGATGGGGACAGGGGAGCGATATCAGAAATCTATGAGATGCTTTTTGAAATACTGACTCCTGAACCCTCATTTTATGATTCAATAGGTGAGGCCCCCTAATGTGTATTTTCGCATTGAGAATTGTTGCTCTAGGCCTAGAAAAAATTCCGACCTTGGGGTCAATGTAAAGGGTCCTGGTTGCCTCATGTACTGCCTTGATTTTATCCAGGGCTACTGATTGAGGTAGTCTGTTCTTTCTCTTTGACAAAGTTTCCCTTCACATTCCTGTTTTAATAACTGCATCCATCTCTAATTTCACTGACACAAGTTCTTGGAAAGACAGTTTGCCCAGAACTTCAGTTCCTCTAAAGAAGCTGTCCTCTGACTTCACGGTCTATTGAAACCAGGTGTACTCTGCTAGATAAACTACAGCACACCCAGTTAACTTTGAATTTCAGATTAAAAAAAAATAATTTGTAGTGTAAATATGTCACTTTCAACAGTTGGAATTTATTTGTAATAAAATATGATTTGCTGTTCATCTGAACATCAAATTTAATTGGACATCATGTATTTTTATTTCTAAATCTGGCAACCCAACGTTGACACTTTGTTAAAAATGCACATTTCTGAGTCTCACCCCCAGAATTTTAATGTGCATGTTTAATGTACATGTAGAGAATTTTTAACAGGTACATTGAGACAGATAGCTAAAGAATACACTTTACGAAACCCTTATCTAATACTAGAAACCGATTTGCAGCCTCTGTTCCCTGCTATTTCTAGGACCTGGAGTCCTGTCCTAGAATCACAGTCTTGTGCCTGGACTGTGCTCCAATTCCAAGCTCTTGTCTGTCTACGCAAGGAAATAATTCAGTACAGAAAAGTTGTCTCTGAAGCCCCATAGCTCCAGGGAGTAAAGGGAAATAGGATGAATGATTTGAGGATGGGGAGGGGAGGAGAGGGGTGAGGATGGGTGGAGGGAGGGTAATTGGTTGGACCACACCTATGGTGCATTTTACAAGGGTACATGTCAAATCTACTAAGTGTAGAGTATAAATGTC
>CAUYON010084504.1:0-49399 GCA_963573935.1 Arctocebus calabarensis | reverse complement strand
GCTCTATTCTGTTGCTGAGGGATTCTACTGTGTTTCTCAGATCTTTGAGGGCTGCAACTTCTTGTCTCAATGTGTCAAAATCTTTGGTCATTTTGTCTTTGAATTCATTGAATTCTTGAGACATCTTTGGGGTCATCTTTTGGATTACTGCTTGAAATTCTAATTCCATCTTTTCCTCCATTCCGCTGATCTTATTTGCTGTCCAGACTCTGAATTCGATTTCTGACATTTCAGCCATTTGCTTATGCAAGGGATCTTGTGCTGCATCTTCCTTGTTGTTCCTTGGGGGAGTTGATATACTCTGATTATTCATATTGCCAGAGTTTTTCCATCGATTCCGCCCCATGATTATTTTTCGCCGTATCCTCTGGCCATCCTCAGATTTGGATCCTGGTGGGATCACTGTATTGTTGGAAGATATTTTTAGGCAGTGACCTAGTGTAGCTCCTCTGGGGCTGCCCCAGCCAGGGAGTTGTGGCTGTGGGAGCAGCTCCAGAGTAGAGCGTGTCACACATGGGTCCAGCAGCAGTGCTGGGGATGGTGCCCACAGTTCTGGCAATGCCTGGCTCCCAGCGGCTTTGGCAATGAGAGTGGGTGGCTCCAGTAGTTTCTGGTTGGGTAGAGGGCTCTGCAGAGAGATTGGGCAGAGGGCCTCAGAGAGAGGGCACGGGGTCACACGACTTCTCGAGTCCCTGAGCAGATGGATGGATCCAGTGAGGAAGCACGGAGGGCGAATGTGGGTTGTGCAACTACCAGAGACCATGGCTGGGGCAGCAGTGGCCAAGGCAGGCTGGGGGTCTTGGCAGTGCAGCCTGCAGCTGAGTCCCGTGTGTTTGCAGGAGTCCTTGGAGTGGGGTGGGCCTGGGTATCGAAGTGGTGCATCTCCAGGTGAGGTCTCTCACGCCCACTGGTGTTTACGGTCAGGAGGGGGGCTTGGGTCCCAGGGTAGAACAGCCCGTGGTGGGGTTGCTCTCGCCTGGAGTGGGGCATGCCTGTGTCCCAAGGCTTCTTGGCCTGCAGCGGGGTGGCTTCTGCCTTCTGTAGCCCCTGGAGTGGGGCAGTCCTGGGTGTTGACCCCGAGTTTCCCACGGCTTGGTCGTACACTATGGTTCCTGGCTGCGGTTCGCTGTTGGGGAGGGGGAGGCTTGTTGTGGCCCCCAGAATCCTTTGCTGGTGAGGCACTTGGTCTAGCAGACAGAGAGTGGAGGTGCTGCTCGAGAACCTCCTCCCACAGTCCCAGCAGGGGTTAGGCTTTGGGTTTGTCAGGTAAGAGAAGAAGGGCATACTGGAAGTTCAGAATGGTTGGGAAAACGTTAGTTTAAATTTTTTGCCTAGCGAGAGAATGTGCAGAGTCACAGCAAGGGAGTAATCCCTACTTCCCACAGCACTCTCCTGTGGGGTGGGACAAGAGGTCCACAGTTCACTGTTCATCTGTAGACAGCCAACAGGAGTGGACAAAGAGAAAAAAAGAAAGAAAACAGAAAGCAAAAATGACCACAGCTTTCTTGGGGTAGGGGATGGATACTTTTCCTTTCAGATTAATTTTGCACCTGAAACTTGCTTTCTTGGAGTTGCACGTTGCCTTAGCAGAGGTGATCTGCAGCTATCATTTTTCTCTTGGCTGGGCTCCCAGTCTTCAGCTCAATTGGGCATTTTCTGGATGTTATCCTTGTCCTTGGTCAGGAGCCTCTCTCGGGAGCTGCTTCTAGTTGGCCATCTTGCCTCTCCCCCCTCCAAATTATCTTTAAAAACAGGCAGGATCTAGACTATGTACACATTTTAAAACACACATGCCTGGAAGGTACTATTAACATTACATCATTTGTGTTTCACAAGTGGTTTTGAATGTCTTATGCTTTGTATTTTACACCAGATAATCAGGCTGTATTATAAGGAAACATCTTTTATTAAAATAATAAATATAATTTAAAACAAAGATAGGTGCCATCTGCTTAGTGGTGTTATATTAAGTAGAACTTTCCTCCACTGGGAGAGCTTTACCAAAATTAACATTATGACTCTCTTTGTCACTCTTCTCAGCACCCACAATAAACAGAAACAATTTTGTAATTGTACATGGATCTTCAAATTTAAAGACATACTACATTCTAGACAGGGTCATATATGTTGACAGTGGCGTATGGAGTGTTGAGAGAGAATTGGTAAGTTTGTAGAGCAGTTGGGTGGCTGCTTTAATGGCTACAGCAGAAGCAGTGGTCCAGAGAGGGTGGATGGGATAAACCTGGTGAGAGTCTTATTTCCTGAGGAGTAATTAAGCTGAGATGGGGAGAACAACTAGTTGCTTTAGAGAGCTTGTTACAAAGCATGGGCATACATTGGAATTATCTGAGAAGCTTTAAAAACACCGAAGTCTGGGTAAGTGGGGAGGGAGACGCAGAGGTCAGTATGATACAACTTTTCCTTGAAGAGAGGGTTTTCTCTAGAGCAGACTATCTAAATCATCACTGGACTCTGGTGGTTATGAGGTCTTAGGAGTGGAGAGAAGGTGGGATTTTTTTCTTTGGAAAAATGCTAGTGACTAGTCCTTGTGGGTTTGTTCTAACCATCTGTTCTGTTTTGGTTGGAACAATGTTGTCCCATTAATTCCAGCTTTAGTGTAAATGCTGCTTTATCCTGAGGGACATTTTGTATCTGGAGTGAATCAGTCCAGTTACTTATTTCACAGTCAATACATAGTGAATGCTTTTGGAGAAGCAATCAGAGTCTGTTGATACCTCGTTTTGAATCCTTTGTCCACCACTTACTAGCAGCATGACTCTGGCCAATTTACTTAGTCTCTTTTCCTGCAGAGTGCAAATATGAATAATGACAACTTCATAATTGTTTTATTTTATTTTTAATTGACAAATAATAATTGCACATATTTATGGGGCACAGTGTTATTTTTTAATACATGTGTAGATCACAGAGTGATCTAATCAGGCTAGTTAGCATATCTGTCACCTAAAATATTTATCATTTCTTTGTGGTGAGAACATTTAAACTCTTCTCTTTTAACTATCTTGAAGTATACATTAATTTTAATTATAGTCATCATGTTGTCCAATAGAACACTTACTTCCCCCAAATAATTAAAACTTTGTACCTGCTGACCAACATCTCCCCTTTCCCTGTCTGCCCTCCTTCCCTCTGGTCAGCAGCATTCTCCTCTCTTCTTCTGAGTTTGACTTTTTTACATTATACAAGTAAGTGAGGTAGACTTGTATGGCATTTGTCTCTCTGTACCTGGCTTCTTTCACTTAACATAATGACCTCTACATTTACAGATTTTTATTGTAAATGTTAAATGATAACATATAAGTAAATAATATAGAAAATGTCTGGGACATTGTAAAGTTTCAAAGTGTGGTCCCCAGATCAGAAGAGCAGTCAACAGGGGACTTCTTAGAAATAGAAATTTCCAATCTCATTCACAGATTTACTAAATCAGAAACTCTAGGGTGGGGTTCAGCAATTTTTATTTTAATAAATTTTCCAAGCAATTCTGATGTTAGCTGAAGTTAGAGCTACTGTGTTAAAACTTACTTGTAGTTATTTCATTAATTCCCACCATTTCAGACAACAAAGTCAATATAATGGTTGTCACATTATCTAAAAAGAAACACCTTATGGCAATTAAGTGAATTATATTTAAATAGTCAAACTATTCTTCATTTGCAATTAAAAAAATTTACTACACAACCTCTGCAAGGTTGTCCAAGTGGGTTATATCAATTCAGGAAAAAAAAAGTGTTCAGCATTGTCCAGGACACAGAGGTGGAAGCCTTGGGATTGAGGGTAGCTGCCAGGATTGTGCAATGAGGGGTCTGACTAGCACACTGCCAATTGTGGTCAACCAGGCTGAACCAGGAGGGCTTTTGTCATTTAAGAAAAGACTTGAAAGTCAGTAAAATTAAGCTTGATCTAGTAAGAATCGATAGTGACCATTACACTGTTTTGAGAAGAGAATGGAAACTGATTAGGTTGAACTGTAAATGGGAGGGTGGTTACCAAAGCCATAAGCTCTGAGGAATATGGAGATGTCAGAGGCCTTGGAATACATGGATGGACAGGAGGCCGGGCGAGGAAAATCACTAACCTCTGTCAGAGACATAGGTCAAGTTACACTAATAGCAGTGACAAGATCAGCCCTGTGTTCTAGTGTGTTCTAGTGGAAACTATGGAGCTACAGGATTTCCTAGATTGTAGGTGAGGAAATTGCTGTGTGTTTACATTTTTTTCATCAACTAGTGGGTGGAGGCGGAGGCTTAAGAAAAAGACAGGTAATCTGGATCCCTCAAATGCTCTGAGATTGGAGGAAAAACTCCAGTTTCAGAGTTCATGCTAAATGTACTGGATATGAACCTTAAAGTCAACAAGTGGTTCTAGAGAGAAACTCAGCAGGGGCTGGGGAAAGAGAGAGATGCTTGCCTTGTTACTGGTGGGAGTCTATTTATTCTTTTCCTTAATATAATTTTTTTTCACGGTCATTTCTTTTTTTTTAATTTTTATTTTTTTATTATCTTTATCATTAAATCATAGCTGTGTACAATAGTGTAATCAAGGGGTACAATGTGCTGGTTTCATATACAATCTCTGGAGTAAGTTCTTGTTTCAGAAAAGTCTTTCCTTATAGGGTCTGAGTGGGAACCAGGTTGATTCCACCTCCTGGAGAGCTTTTGTATGAAGATGTCTCCATTCTCAGAGTCATTTGCCTTCTATTCTGTGATTTTTGGAGCTGCAACTGTTGGGTGATTCTGTTGCAGAATATAATTTTTGTCAGAATTAGGATCACACAAAAGTTTTTCCTCTGTGGTAGGTTTGGTGCTTGGGGTGGGGAAGTTGATTTCTAAGGAAACCTTACTTTTAATTTATCTGTTTAAAAGATGAAGTAGAGTTACAGAGTTCTGTGATCATTTATTTGTGGGATGCTTTGTTAAATGGACACCAACAAAGTCTGGAAAGTCACTCAGATCATATTCAAAGTCATCTTCAATAGGATGCCCTTGGGTTTTAGTAGGGGTTGCACAAGGTTAGCAAGATTGCCACCACCTATCTCACGAGTTCCATTTCTCAAGCAGGGAAAAGCATTAGCTAACAGAGTTACTGGAGATAAATGTGGCTATGTCCTCTGTCCTTGGTGCTGATTCCAATTTCTCCCTTACTACTCTCAGTATGAAGATCAGCATTGTCAAACTTGTCATCTTCTACTATGTTTCCAGAGGTGTTAGGATCATTCATTGTTCTTTTGTCTATTTATTCTTCCATTATTCCACCTAACCATTCAATATACACATTTAATAATTACCTTCTACATATCAGGCACAGTATTCAGTGCAGGGATTAACATAGCTCATATTCAAATATTGTGAAGATTTTTTTTTTTTTTTGAGACAGAGCCTCAAGCTGTCACCCTGGGTAGAGTGCTGTGGCATCACAGTTCACAGCAACCTCCAACTCCCAGGCTCAAGCAATTCTCTTGCCTCAGCCTCCCAAGTAGCTGGGACTATATGTGCCCGCCACAATGCCTGGCTATTTTTTTGGTTGCAGCCATCATGGTTGTTTGGTGGGCCCCTGGATTCAAACCTGCCAGCTCAGGTGTATGTGGCTGGGGCCTTAGCCACTTGAGCCACAGACACCAAGCCAAGATGTGAAGATATTTTATTATTTTTTATTAATTATTCTGAAGGTCACTGATATGACCAACTTTGGCATCTATGCTGGTGAGAAAATACAGTTACAGGTTTAATCAAGAAAGAAAGTAGAGGCTGGTTGTGGTGGCTCATGTCTGTCATCCTAGCACTCTGGGAGGCCAAGATGGGTAGATTGCCTGAGCTCAGGAGTTTGTGACCAGCCTGAGCAAGAGCAACAACCTGTCTTTAAAAAAAATAGCTGGGCATTGTGGTGGGCTCCTGTAGTCCCAGCTACTTAGCAGGCTGAGGCAAGAAGATTTCTTGAGCCTAAGAGGTTGCTGTGAGCTATGATGCCACCACACTCTACCCAGGGAGAGAGTAAGACTATCTCTGAAACAAATAAACAAACAAACAAACAGAAAGCAGGGATAAAATAGGAATTATTGGGTGGTGACAATCCCAAGTTTTATCCACAGATTCAGGATTGTGGAATAAATAGAAGAATAATTCATAAACTTTCTAATTATTTTTGACTATAATTAATAGTTGGTGCATTTCACTATAAGCTTCAGAAATTGGTTGGCACCTACAGCAATAGCTTTTCTTCTTTGTAGAAAGCCAGGATGACAATGTGGTATCTTTACAATACCACATTCTTGTACTTTTATGTTGTATCACAACTTTTTTTTTGTAGTTCTTTGCTGGGGCTGGGTTTGAACACGCCACCTCCAGCATATGGGGCTGGTACCCTATTCCTTCTGTCTTCATTTGTTTTATGTTGTTATAAGAGAATACCAAAGACTGAGTAATTTGTACTGAACAGAAATGTATTTGGCTCCTGGTTCTGAAGGTTATGAAGTCTAAGAGCATGGGGCCAGCATTTGGCAAAGCCTTCATGCTGTACCATTCCATGGCAGAAGGTGGAGGGCAAGAAAGCTTGAGAGCTAGTGAGTGAGAGAGGGCTGAACTAGCTTTAATAACAACTCACTCCCACAAAAATAACATTACTTCATTCATAAGGGCAGAGCCCTCATGGCTAATCACCTCTTAACAGCTTTACTCTTTAATGGCGTCACAATGGCAATTAAATTTCAACATGAGTTTTGAGGAGATGTTCAAACCATAGCAATATCTATATTTGTTTAGACAAGATTACACAATCATAGTATATGTAGATGAAGGTATTTCTATTGTCAGAATAAGTAAATCATTCTTTTTAAAGCTTTAACCTTTAGATGTCTATTAAAAGAACAACAGAGGTGGGCATGCTGACTCACACTTGTGATCCTAGCACTCTGGGAGGCCAAGGCAGGAGGATTTCTTAAACTCAGGAGTTTGAGACCACTGTGAGCAAGAGCAAGACCCTATCTCTATTAAAGAAAAACTAGCCCAGTGTTGTGGCAGGTGCCTGTAGTCCCAGCTACTCAGGAGGCTGAAGTAAGAGAATTTCTCCAGCCTAAGAGTGTGAGGTTATTGTGAGCTATGATGCCAAGGCACTCTACCCAGGGTGACAGAGTGAGACTGACTCAAAAAAAAAAAAAAAAACGGAAGAATAAAAAGAACCACGGGAGTTTTAAAAACTGACACTCTAAGTTATTATTTTAGTTAAGAAGGCAGTTTAAGGAGAACAGGAGGGAGTCTGAATATAGTGCTGATTCAAGGCTCTCCCATCAGCCAGTATTCTGCTGGGTCTTTCTGACTAGCAGCACCTCCTCCTGAGATAGCATTAGGGTCCTGTGATTCAGAGGAACAATGTCCATATAGAAAGAAACTCCTTCCAAGGGAACAATGAAAGGATCAAGATGAGCATTTAGTTTTCTTTTTTTTTCATGTCTCCTTTCTGTTGATAATATAATAGCTGAAAGGTCACCTTTACAGTTCACAAGACACAGAATGTTAGTTTGAGAGATCATCTTAGGAAAAAGAGTACAGATTTACTAGGAGGAAACAAGTAGTTGTTCAGTTGTTCAAGTGTGTGTGTGTCTGTGGGAGAGAGAGAGAGAAAATGCAAGGGTGTGTCATGCATTAAACATTTTAGAAAATGTAGGCACAGCTGGTGCCCCGGCCAACAAGTCATGTGATTTATGAAACATCAGATAATCCTTCTCTGTTTATGTACTTTGTAATTATGGCTCGTCAAATTTCTTTCTTATATTTGCTTTAAAAATAAATACCTAGTCAGAGTAATTTAACTCTTTCCATGGCTCCGGTTATTCATTTGCATCATTGGCTCAAATGTCAGCCTGAGCTGTTGAAACCTCCCTATAGGGCATTATATTCTGTAACTTTTATTTTCCATAGGTCAATGCTGGCTATTAAATGGTAGTAAATTTTACACACCACTGATTCATTCTGGGCAGCTAGAGGTGAAAGGCTTTTTCTCTCTGGAATCCTTTTGTGAAATAGCTAGTCATTCAAAAAGCAATTTTGAATCTTCTACACAAAACTAAAAGATTAATGCCGTTACTGAGGTGACATAAAAGGGTTACATCTATCTTACAAAATGAGTGGCTTTTTCATTGTCTTTTTACTGTAACAGGCTACTCTGAATTGCTGGCTCTGTTTTGTTGTCTTTTGAAGTCTGGCGCATGGAAAGGTAAATGTGTTATTCGGTCTTGTCATTATTATGATCTTTCTCAGTCGATATTTGGGTAGGAAAACATTGATCCAGTAAGTTTTTCTTCCTATGTCAAAGCTTCTGTTGCAATTTCTCAAGACTGTCACTATCCTGGATCTGCTCTTTGGCACCTACTCCAGATTCCTGAATTTGTGTCATTAATTTGATCTAGCTGGTGACTCACACCTGAGGACTCTGGGAGGCTGAGGCAGGAGAATCCATTGAGCTTAGGAGTTCAAGACCAGTATGAGGAAGAATGAAGCCCCATCTCTACTAAAAATAGAAAGATTAGTCAAGCATGGTGGCGGATGCCTGTAGTCCCAGCTATTCAGTAGGCTGAGGCAGGAGGATTGCTTTTACCTAGGAGTTTGAGGTTGCTGTGAGCTATGACATTGCTATAGCACTTTAGCCTGGGAAACAAAGTGAGACTTTGTCTCAAAAAAATTTTTGCATCATTAATTTAATTCTACAAAAAAAAAATGATGAGTTGTAGAGATATGCCTCTCACCACAGATAGTTGCTAGTAGCAACATTCACAGTAGCGAGGCTGCATTTGCCTCTGACCATGGGAAGTCTAAAATTAAGCTTTGCATTTCTCTACAAAGATGTTTATTCTCTCTAAAAACCTATATATTTTTGGTCTCATTTCTATTTTTAAACTATTTACCACCTCCTAAGAAGAAAGGAGAGATGGGTTTGGAATTGTGCCAACTCCCAGCTAAAGAATACCCACATGAAAGCCTAGAACCAGTAGAAAACAGTGTAGGAACTACATAGAACACGCCTGGCCTTCTCATGCCATATTTTCATGCCCATAAAAAACTTGGCAAAAATTATGACTGAAACCATTAAGAAATGGTAGAACATGTTTTTTGTGTGTTTCAGCTGCTATCCTAAGTGGTGGTATTAGTAATATTGTGAAATTTGTAGATCTGTTATTGACTCTACTCTACAGATGAATGCATTGAAGATGACAAAGATTAAGTGAATTGCCTAAGGTTACATGTCAACTAAGTGGAAAAGCTGGCCATTACCTTTAATTACATGTCACGTTCTCATTTTGCATTTTTGTTAAGATAATATAGGTCAACTTCTTGGTACTTAGTTCCCCCCTTCCTCATCTCCCGTTTCTCCTCCCCATTTTCCTCTACCTATCATCCCCTTCAACTCACACTTTAAATAGTTAACATTTCTTTTGAATGTTGATTCTTCCAGAAAATTCTCAGATCTCCAAGACAAAGAAGTCTCTCTGTTCCACACTCTCAGGTCCCCCCCTTCAGAGCACATATCATAACCAATAATTATTTGTGCAATTATTTTCTAATCTCTCTTTTCAAACCAGACTGACATAGTCCATGAAGACAGAAAGGTCCCTGTCTAGTTCGTCATAATGTCATTTGCCCTTGACTGAGGCTACATATATAAAAGCAGCTCAAAACATGTGAATAAATAAATGAATAACACTCCATGAGTGGTAGCTTTGGGGTTGCATTTTTGATAATTAAATATCATTCCTTCTATGGAAACCCAATGAAATAATTGAATAACCTATAAAAATTAGAGAAGGATAAAAGAAAAGCCAGGTTCGGTGATTTCTGAACACAGTGTGAGGGTCGGGTGATTATTCAAAGAAGGATGATCTGTCCCAAGTGGAGGCAGGAGGGTCAGATGGATGGATAACGAGTTAACAAATGCTTTGCCTTTGACCTACCCATCAGGCGCTTTTCAAGAACTCCCCCCAAAGAACAGCCTTTCTACTTCTAGCTTTCATTTAAGGAAAGGATGGATTCATCTCTAAGTTCAGAAGGCTAATAAAAAACGAATGATTCAGAGGCAGTTTCAGTTATATAGTTTTTTTTCCCCCTCAAGTATTTTACAGTGCACACCATTGTCTTCCAGAGCCAGTTATGGCTTTGCACATTCCTAATTAAACTTTATTTTTGAACAATTAGACATATTTAATAATTGTCTATATGTCTTGCAAATGTGAAACATGCTCTTTCATTTCTGTGTGAAGCTCGGGGACAGATTTCATTTTTTCCTTGTAGGTTTTGATGCATAAAGTCATGTGAGAAAACTTCAGCTGCGTTTTTATCCGTTCTATTTCATAGTATATCCACCGGGTGGTTTTTGTAAGATCTTAGCGAAAGCTAATATAATCTGACCAAAGCTAGCCTCTGATTTATTAGTCTGATATGTAGACTGAAGTTTTATGCTAAATAGATGTTGGTAATGCCAGTTTTTAGAGCTTCAGGCTAACTAAAATGACTATTGTATAGATGTCTTTAATTCATTCTAGAAGATAGTAAGTATTCAGTGCTGTAACAATATAGTAAAATATTTTTAGCTGAGGAAATATGATTTTACTGCATAAAAACCTATTTAAACCCTTTTTTTGTCTAATATAAATCTGTGACTCTAAATAAGTAAGATTTAAAGTCACACTCTAATAGAACATACAGACACGCAAGAGGCTATTAAACACAAAGAACAAACAATTAAAGCCAAAATACAATTTTCTTACTCATTAAAAAAGAAATAATTTGGTAACTTACAGATATATGCAAAGTACAATAAATACAATAAAATGAAAAATAAATAGAAATATTTCAATTTCTTTAGTTTAGGATCAATAACATGCAAAGAAAGGGTTGTGTGTGTAAAGCTGTTTAATTTTTGAGTAGCAGAGCAACAGATTTTTAACAGTGGGACTAAGTTTTTACTCAGATTGTGTTAGCCTTTTCAACATAATATAGGTAGACTCTGATTTAGGAACAACCAATTCAGGAAGAATTTGCCCATGCAGAGAAGGCCAGATGCTTCTCTTCATTCTTGTTTAGGAACAGTTAAATTCTAGACCCCATTTAAGGATCACTAAAACAGTAAATAAACCAGAAGTATCTTTTACTATAAAAATACAGGGAGGTAGAGTCTAGAAAGGCTAGTCCTATTTCTCCATATATCATCCCAGTGGTGTTTAATCTTGTTCTTGGGAATTGCTGGTATGAAGTTAGTAAAAATAGACAAAGAGAAGATATGTTTCTTTTGAAGTTCACTTTCCATTATTTTTATTTCATTATACATATATAAAATTTATACATTTAAATAAATGCAAAACATCTTGTACCCATGATACCAATCAGGATACAGAAGAGTTTTTGTATAAGCCCCATTTCCCTTCTGCTACATCTCAAATTAAAACTTTCCCCCATTTCTGATCTATTTTCTGTCTTTATAGTTTTGCATTTTCTAAAGTGCTCAAAAAATGAAATCCTATAGTATATGATCTTTGACGTATAGCTTTTTTCCACTTAGGATAATTTAAGATTCATCCATGCTATGACTGTTTCATTCTTTCCACTGGTGAGCAGTGTTCATTATATGGATGTCCCATGGTTTGTTTATCCATTCATCCAGTGGAGGACACGTGGGTAATTTACAGTTTGTATCTACTCTAAAAATGCTGCCACAACATTTGTGTCAGTATTGTGTATGTATGTGTGAATGTAAGTTTTCAGTTCTCTTGTGTAAGTATTAGGAGTGCATTTGTTGACTGAGTCACATGGTAAATGTATGTTTAACTTTATAAGAAACTACCAAACCATTTTACCACAAAGTCGCTCTTTTGGCAGACTTTCTTTCTTCAGTAGGTCCTTGGTCTCAGAGAATTGAAGAATGAACCCAAGGACCATAAATCAGTGATAAGATAGGATTTATTAAGCAGAAACAAATACAGAAAGAATAAAAAGCACCAGAGCTTCTGGCAGAGGGAAAGACTCAAGTGGGAAGTCTTCCCTTGAGTCTTTTGTCTAGGGATATAAGGTCTTAAGAATTACAAATGGCCAGGGATTGGTAGATGGAAGATACCTTTTCAATGTTGATGAATGTATTAACAAATGAATGGAGTCCTGCCAGCTCCAGGCAAAATGGCAGGGTGTCCATTTCAGAAGAGGCCCCACTGAGTCCCCGTCCAGCCCTGAATGGGGGAACCCTATATCAACTCTACCATTTTGCATTCCCACCTCCAATGTATGAAGGTCTCATTTGCTTAAAAATTATATATATACACAATTAAAATATTCCATTAGGAGTACAGTGTTATCTTATTGCAGTTTCAGTTTATATTTCCCTAATAGTGAGCATCTTTTTATTCACTTTTTTTGGTCTTTTGTGGGTCTTCTTTGGTAATATTCTGTTCAAATTTTTTGCCCATTCCTTTGGTTCTTGTTGAGTTTTAAGTGTTCCTTATGTATTTCCAGTATAAGTCCTTCAGGTATGTATTATGCAAATATTTCCTGCCAATCCACAGCTTGGATTTTTAATCTCTTAATTGTCTTTACCCAACAAAAGTTTTTAGTTTTGATAAAGATTGACTTATTGATTTTTTTAATGGATCATATTTTCTATGGTTTGTCTAAGAACACTATGTTTAACCCAAGGTCATAGAAATTTTTCATATTTTTTATGATTTAAATTTAAATTGCATTTTGAGTTAACCTTTTGCATATGCACTAGATATTCATTTCTTTTCCATATACAGGATGGCCATAAAGTTTTTGTGCAGTTTAAATTGGTAATTTGCACATGTTCTTCATGGTCACCCTGTATAAGTCCAGGAGCTTTAGCACCATTTGCTGTGAAGATTATTTTCTTTATTAAATTTTTCTTGGTATCTTTGTCAAAATACATGGGAGGAATTCAGCAATAAAGGCATTTGAGTCTGTAGTTTTCTTTATTGGGATAATTTAAATTACAAATTCAATTGCTTTAGTAGATATAAAGACTACTCAGATTCCTTATTTCTTCTTGAGTAGGTTTTGGGACATTTGAATCTCTCAAGGAATTGATCTGTTTTATGCATGCTTTGAAGTTAAAGTTATGGAGCTGTTTTTAGTATTCCCTTGTTACCCTCTTGATGTCTCTTAGGTTTGTGGGAATGTATCTTCTTTCATTCATGATATTAATAATTTGTATATTTTTATCTTTTTAATTGATCTGTTTAGCTAGAGATTTATCAAATTTACTGATTTTTAAAAAATAGAACCAACTTTTGATTTCATTAATTTTCTCTATTTTCTTTATTTACTTTTCCTGATTTCTGGTATTTTAATCATTATTTCTTCTCTTCTACTTGATTGGGATTTAGTTTGCTCTTGTTCTCTAATTTCTTTTTTTTTTTTTTACATTTCTTTTAGTTTTATTTGAGTTCCTTTTTTTTTTCTTTATTAAATCATAGCTGTGTACTTTAATGCAATCAAGGGGTACAATGGGCTGGTTTCACATACATTCTGAAACATTTTCATCAAACTGTTTAAAATAGCCTTCATAGCATTTTCTTAGTTATTGTATGAAGACATTTGTATTCTGCATTTAGTAAGTTTCACCTGTACCCTTCCAAGACACACCATAGGTGTGGCCCCACCAGTTGCCCTCCCTCCACACAGCCTCTCCCCTTCACTGACCTCCCCTGCCCCTTTCCCCATATTCTTGTGCTATAATTGGGTTATAACCTTTATATGAAAGCTATAAATTAGTTTCATAGTAGGGCTGAGTACATGGGATACTTTTTTGTCCATTCTTGAGAACTTTGCTATGTTCCAGCTCCATCCATGTAAATATGAAAGAGTTAAAGTCTCCATTTTTCTTTAAGGTTGCATAATATCCATGGTATACATGTACCACAATTTATTAATCCATTTGTGGGTTGATGGGCACTCGGGCTTCTTCCATGACTTAGCAATTATGAATTGGGCTGCAATAAACATTCTGGTACAAATGTCTTTGTTATAAGGTGATTTTTGGTCTTCTGGGTATATACCTAGTAAAGGAATTATAGGATCGAATGGCAGGTCTATTTTTAGATCTCTAAGTATTCTCCAAACATACTTCCAAAAGGAACGTAGTAGTGTGCATTCCCACCAACAGTGTAGAAGCGTTCCATTTTCTCCACATCCACGCCAATATCTCTGGTTATGGGATGTTGTTATGTGGGCTAATCTTACTGGTGTTAGGTGATATCTCAAAGTAGTTTTGATTTGTTTTCTCTGATGGTTACGGATGGTGAGAAGTTTTTCATGTGTCTGAAGGCTGTGTACCTGTCTTCTTTAGAGAAGTTTCTCTCAAAGTCCTTTGCCCATCCTGAGATGGGATCACTTGTTCTTTTCTTGCTACTATGCTTGAGTTCTCTGTGGATTCTGGTTATTAAACCTTTGTCAGAGGCATAACCTGTGAATATTTTCTCCCGTTCTGGGGGCTGTCTGCTTGCTATACTTACTGTGTTCTTGGCTGTACAGAGCTTTTTAGTTTGATCAGGTCCCAGTAGTGTATTTTTGATGTTGCTTCAATTGCACAGGAGATCTTCCTTATAAAATATTCGCCCAGGCTGATTCCTTCAAGAGTTTTCCCTGCACTTTCTTCTAGAATTTTTATAGTTTCATGTCTTAAGCTTAAATCTTTGAGCTAGTGAGAGTCTATCTTAGTAAATGGTGAAAGGTGTGGGTCCAGTTTTAGGTTTTAGTCTTCTACAAGTCACCAGCCAGTTCACCCAGCACTATTTGTTAAATAGGGAGTCTTTTCCCCACTGAATGTTTTTAATTGGCTTGGCAAAGATCAAATAACAGTAAATAGCTGGATTCATCTCTTGGTTCTCTATTCTTTTTTTTTTTTTCTTTTTCTTTTCTTGATTGCAGCCATCATTGTTGTTTGGCGGGCCCGGGCTGGATTCGAACCCGCCAGCTCAGGTGTACATGGCTGGCACCTTAGCCCGTTGAGCCACAGGTGCCCAGCCTTGGTTCTCTATTCTGTTCCAAACACCTACCTCTCTGTTTTTGTGCTAGTACCATGCTGTTTTGATTACTATCAATTTATAGTACAGTCTCTGGTCTGGTAGCATGATTCCTCCTGCCTTCTTTTTATTTCTGAGTAATGTCTTGGCTCTTCAAGGTTTTTTTCTTATTCCATATAAAACAAAGAATTATTTTTTCCAGATCTTTAAAATATGACAATGGAGCTTTGATAGGAATTGCATTAAAATTGTGTATTGCTTTGAGTACTATGGACATTTTAACAATGTTGATTCTTCCCAGCCATGAGCATGGTATATTTTTCCATGTTTAGCTATATCTTTTCTTAAAGTTTCATAGTTCTCTTTATACAGATCTTTCACATCCTTTGTTAGGTAAACTCTCAAATATTTCATCTTCTTTGGCACTACTGTGAAAGGAATAGAGTTGTTGACTTTTTTTTTTTTGGCTTGGCTATTGTTGGTGTATATAAAGGCTAAAGATTTATGGGTATTGATTTTGTAGCCTGAGACATGGCTGTATTCCTTGATCACTTCTAAAAGTATTGTAGTAGAATTCCTGGTGTTTTTCTGATATACAAGCAAATCCTCTGTGAAGAGTAAAAGTTTGATCCCTTCTGACCCTATGTGGATACCCTTGATTGCCTTTTCTTCCCTAATTGCAATGGCTAAAACTTCCATTACAATGTTAAAGAGCAACAGAGACAATGGACAACCTTTCCTAGTTCCTGATCTAAGTGGAAACAATTTCAATTTAACTCCATTCAATACAATATTGGCTGTGGGTTTGCTGTAGATGGCCTCTATTAGTTTAAGAAATGTCCGTTCTATACCAATTTTCTTAAGTGTTCTAATCATAAAGGGATGCTGGATATTAAATCTTTTTAAAAGATTTTTCTGCATCAATTGAGAGAATCATATGGTCTTTATTTTTTAATTTGTTTATGTGCTGAATTACATTTATAGATTTGCGTATATTGAACCAGCCTTGAGATCCTGGGATAAAGCGCACTTGGTCATGATGTATGATTTGTTTGATGTGTTGTTGGATTCTTTTTGTTAGGATCTTATTGAATATTTTTGCATCAATATTCATTAGTGATATTGGTCTATAATTTTCTTTTCTTTTTGGGTCTTTCCCTGGTTTAGGGATCAAGGGGATGTTTGCTTCATAGAATGTATTGGGTAGTATTCCTTCTTTTTCTATATTTTGGAAAAGGTTAAGTAATATAGGTACTAGTTCCTCTTTAAAGTTTTGGTAGAATTCTGACGTGAAGCCATCTAGTCCCGGGCTTTTCTTCTTAGGAAGATTTTTTATAGTTGATGCTATTTTAGAATTTGATATAGGCCTGTTTAACATTTCCACTTCATTCTGGCTAAGTCTTAGTAGGTGGTGTGCTTCCAAGTATTGGTCAATTTTCTTCAGATTTTCATGTTTCTGAGAGTAAAGTTTCTTGTAATATTCGTTAAGGATCTTTTGAATTTCTGAGGGGTCGGTTGTTATTTTTGCTTTACCATTTCTAATTGATGAAATTAGAGATTTTACTCTTTTATTCCTGGTTAGGTTAGCCAAAGGTTTATCTATTTTATTGACCTTTCCAAAAAACCAACTTTTTGATTTATTGATCTGTTCTATAATTCTTTTGTTTTGAATTTCTTTTAATTCTGCTCTAATTTTGGTTATTTCTTTTCTTCTGCTGGATTTGGGGTTAGAATGTTCCTCCCTTTCCAGTTACTTGAGATGTCCCATTAAGTTGTTAACTTCTCCTCTTTCTGTTTTTTTGAGGAAGGCTTGCAGTGCTATGAATTTCCCTCTTAGGACTGCCTTCGCAGTATCCCGGAAGTTCTGATAATTTGTGTCTTCATTGTCATTTTGTTCCAAAAATTTGGTAATTTTCTTCTTAATCTCGTCTATGACCCATCTATCCTTCAGCATAAGGTTATTCAGCTTCTATTTTTTTGCATGCGTTTGCAGATTCCAGTTATTATTGAGTTCTACTTTTATTCCATGATGGTCTGAGAAAATGCAAGGAATAATTTCTATTCCTTTAAATTTGCTGAGGTTAAACTATTGTCTTAAGATGTGGTCAGTTTTGGAGTATGTTCCATGGACTTATGAGAAGAATGTATTCAGTTTTGTTGGGATGAAATGTTATGTAGATGTCTGTTAAATCTGGATGTTGAATGGTTAAGTTTAAATCTAAAATTTCTCTGCTTAGCTTCTTTTTGGAGGATCTATCCAGCACTGCTAAAGGCGTGTTAAAATTTCTGACTACTGTGGAGCTGGAGGAAATCAAGTTGCTCATGTTTATTAGAGTTTTTCTTATAAATTGAGGTGCATCCTTATTGGGTGCATAAATATTAATAATTGAAATCTCATCATATTGAGTATTACCTTTAACAAATATGAAGTGTCCATCCTTTTCCTTCTTTATTTTTGGTTGGTTTAAAGCCCAGTGTATCTGCAAATAGGATTTCAACACCTGCTTTTTTCTGCTTTCCATTTGCCTGGAATATAGATGACCATCCCTTCACCTTTGGACTGTATTTATCTTTTAAGGTAAGGTGAGATTCTTGTATTAAGCAGATATCTGGCCTGAGTTTTTGTATCCATTTTGTATCCAGTCAGCAAACCTGTGCCTCTTTAAAGGACATTTTAAACCATTCACATTAATAAAGAATATTGACAAACCTTTTGAAAGTCCAGTGGGCATTTTTAATCCTTTCATCACTGTGGAAGTTGGAATTTGATCAAAAGTTTCTGAGTGAGTTTACTTTTGCGGTGGAGGATTGCACTGGTCATTATGGAGGATAGGTCTGAGAATATCTGGACAGCTTGTTTAGTTATGGCAAATTTCTTCACCATGTACATGTCATTAAAGTATTTATTTTCTCTATCATAAATGAAACTCAGTTTAGTTGGATACAGGATCTTGGGTTGAAAGTTATTTTGTTTTAGGAGATTAAAAGTCAAGGACCATCCTCTTCTATTGAAAGGTTTGATCAGAGAGATCTTGCAGTTATTCTAATATTCTTTCCTTTGTAGGTTATGCTTTTCTTACGTCTGGCTGTTTTCAGAATTTTGGCCTTCATATTAACTTTAGTGAAGTTGATTATGATGTGTCTAGGGGATATCTTATTCAGGTTGAGTTGTGTTGGGGTTCTGAAATTGTCTGCTATCTGAATTTCAGAATCTCTTGGCATGTCTGGAACGTTCTCTTTTATAATCTCATGAAGAAGAGACTGTGTCTTGTGAAGCCACTTCATCGCTTTCGGGTTTCCTTATAAGGCGAATATTGGTTTTCTTTGAATTATCCCAGATCTCTCTGAGAGAGTGATTTGCTTTTGCCCTCCATTTCTCTTCCTTTTTGAAAGTTTGGGAGAATTTGAAAGCTTTGTCTTCAATGTCTGAAATTCTTTCTTCTGCTTGCTTCATTCTGTTACTGAGCGATTCTATTGTATTTCTCAGATCTTTGAGGGCTGCAACTTCTTGTCTCATTGTGTCAAAATCTTTGGTCATTTTGTCTTTAAATTCACTGAATTTTTGAGTTATCTTTTGGATTACTGCTTGAAATTCTAATTCCATCTTTCCTCAGTTTTGTTGATCTTATTTGCTATCCAAATTCTGAATTCAATTTCTGACATCTCAGCCATTTGTTTATGCATTTGTTTGTGCTGTGTCTGCCTTATCATTCCTTGGGGGAGTTGATCTACTTTGATTTTTCATATTGCCAGAGATTTTCTATTGATTCCACCTCATGATTTCTTTTTTTTTTTTTGAGACAGAGCCTCAAGCTGTCACCCTGCATATAGTGCTGTGGCATTACAGCTCACAGCAAACTCCAATTCCTGGGCTCAAGTGAGTCTCTTGCCTCCGCCTCCCAAGTAGCTGGGACTACAGGTGCCCGCCACAATGCCTGGCCATTTTTTGGTTGCAGTCATCATTGTTGTTTGGCGGGCCAGGGCTGGATTCGAACCCGCCAGCTCAGGTGTACGTGGCTGGCGCCTTAGCCCGTTGAGCCACAGGCACCCTCATGATTTCTTTTAACCATTGCCTCTGCCCATCCTCAGAGTTGGGGAGATGTCTCTTCAAGATTAGAACCCAGTGAGATCACTCTATTATTGCTGGATCTTTGTAGGGAGTGACCCTGTGTGGCTCCTATGGGACTGCCTCAGCCAGGGAGTGGGAGTTCTCTGGCTGTGGGAGCATGGCTCACGTGGATCCAGCAGCAGGGCAGGGTGTGGTCCATGTGGTTCAGGGAGTGTCTGGCACCCAGCGACTTTGCAAAGAGAGCCCTCAGTTCCAGCAGTCTCTGGCTGGGAGGAGGGCTCCACCCAGATTTAGGGAGGGTACTGGAGAGAAGATGTGGGTCAGATGGCTTCCAGAGTCCTTGGCCAGACTGGTGGGGCTGGTGTGGAGGCTGGGAGGGTACTGGAGGGAGGATGAGGGTCGTGTGGCTCCTGGAGCTCCTGGCAGGGGTGGGCAGGGACCCTGCGGGCACATTCCAGGGCTGTGCAGGGTTGCTGGCAGAGTCCCTGGCCCTGGGTGGATGGTGGGCGGACGCCCAGCGTCCACGGCGCTGAGCCACGTGAGGTTGCTGTTGGAGTCCCTGGCCGGTGGTGGGCAGCAAGTGGAGGCCTGGGGTCCACAGCACAGAGCCCTGTGAGATTCCTGGCAGAATCCCTGGCCAGGTGCAGGCTGAGGGGGATGCTCAATGGGGTCCCCGGAGTCTCTTACCAGGCAGAGCGCTTGGTCCAGCAGATTGGGAGGGGGTGCGTAGCTCAGCAGGAATTGAGTCTCAGCAGGAATTATGCTTCTGGTTTGACAGGCAAGGGGGGAAGGGTGTACTGGAAGGTTAGAATGGCCAGGAAGACTTCAGTTCAATTTTTCTACCTAGGAAGAGAGTGTTCGGGGTCACAGCAGGGTCTCTCTGAGTTAGTAGTCCCTACTTCCCACAGCACTCTCCCATAGGGTGAGAGAAGAGGTCCACAGTTCACTGCTTGTCTGTAGAAAGTCCGTAGAAGCAAACAAAGGGAAAAAAGAAATGAAACAGAAAAACAAAGAGAAAAAAACCACAGCTTTCTTGGGGGAGGGGATAGACACTTTTCTTTTCAGATGAATTTTGTACCTGAAGCTTACTTTCTTGGAATTTCAGCTTGCATCAGCAGAGGTGACCTGCAGTTATCATTTCTCTCTCAGCTGGGTTCCCAGTCTTCAGCTTAATTGAGCATTTTCTGGGCGTTATCCTTCCTTTTGGACATGAGCCTCTTTCAGAAGCTGCTTCCAGTTGGCCATTTTGCCCCTCCCACCTTGTTTTCTAATTTCCTAAGTGTAAGTGTACCTTTATGATTTGAAATATTTTTATTTCTAATATCACAATTAAATACCATAAATTTTCACCTCTTAGAGCTGACTTATCTGCTTCCTATAAATTCTGCTATGTTGTATTTTCATTTTCATTTATTTCAAAATATTTTCTAATTTCTCTGAGTCTTATTTGACCTATGAATTATTTAGAAGTAGTTTTTTAGTATTTGGAGATTTCCCCAGATATTTGTTTTATTGATTCCTAGTTTAATTCCATTAGGTTCAGAGAACATATTTTGTATAATTTCTATTCTTTTTTTGTTTTGTTTTGAGACAAAGCCTCAAGCTGTCTCAAGCTGTTGCCCTGGGTAGAGTGCTGTGGCGTCACAGCTCACAGCAACCTCCAACTCCTGGGCTCCTCCCACCTCCCAAGTAGCTGGGACTACAGCACCTGCCACAATGCCTGGCCATTTTTTGGTTGCAGCCATCATTGTTGTTTGGCAGGCCTGGGCTGGATTCGAACCCGCCAGCTCAGATGTACATGGCTGGTGCCTTAGCCACTTGAGCCATAGATGCTGAGCCTTTCTATTATTTTTTTAAATAAAGTTGTTAAAGTTCATTTTACAAGGTGGATCATAGTCTATGTTGGTGTGTATTCCATGTGCACTTGTGTTCTAATGTTGTTGGATAGAGCATTCACAAAATGTCAGTTTAGTTGAATTGGTTGATGGTGATGTGCAGTTCTATTTTCTTTCTGATTTTTATATTAGTTTTATTGATTGTTCAGAAAAGGTATTGAAGTCTCATAATATAAACATGGATTTATTTATTTCTCCTTTCAGTTCTGTTAGTTTTTTTTTTGTGTGTGTATTTTTAACGTTTATAACTCAGGTGTATATTTAGATTTCCTATGTCTTTTTAGTAAGAATTGGCCTTTTTATTATTATGTGATGTCTTTATTTATTCCTGGTATTTCCATGTTGAAAAATCTTTTGCAGTCTGATATTAACATAGCCCCTTCAGCTTTCTTTTGAATAATATTTTCATGTAAATCTTTTCCCATCATCTTACTTTTATCCTATAGGTCTCACGTTTTACCCACTTTGATAGTTTGTGTATATCATTTGATATATATAGAACATTTGCTTTCTTTCTTTCTTTTTTTTTTTTTTTGAGACAGAGACTCAAGCTGTCATCCTGGGTAGAGTGCTGTGACATCACAGTTCGCAGCAACCTCCAATTCCTGGGCTCAAGCGAGTCTCCTGCCTCTGCCTCCCAAGTAGCTGGGAGTACAGGTGCCCGCCACAACGCTTGGCCATTTTTTGGTTGCCGCCATCATTGTTGTTTGGTGAGCCCAGGCTGGATTCGAACCCACCAGCTTAGGTGTACATGGCTGGTGCCTTAGCCTGTTGAGCCACAGGTGCCGAGCCAGAACATTTACTTGCAATGTAATTATCGATATGGTTGGATTGGGGCCTAAATTTAAAAAAAAACAAAACTTGTTTCCCATTTGTCCTCTCTATTTTTCTTTTTTATATTTTTTGTTTCCTAATTCTTTTTTGATGATTTGAATGGTTGTATTATTTATTTATTTATTTACTTATTATTTATTTTAGTTTTCTATCTGAATTTATCTATTGGCTTTGACTGCATCTCCCTATAGTTTTTTTTTTTTTCAGTAGTGTTTAATTAGAGATTAAAATAGATAGGCATAACTTTTCACAGTCTACTATAATTAGTATTTTACCACTTCAAGTGAAATATATTTTACCATTTCAAGTGAAAAACCTCACAATCATTTATAGTCTTTTAACATCTCTTTATGTTTTAGGTCAATGGTCCCCACCCTTTTTTGCACCTAGGACTGGTTTCATGGAAGATAATTTTTCCATGGACCTGGCTGGGTGAGGGAAGTGTTGAAAGGAGTCTGCCATCAATTGATGTATTATGGTCTCTGTGCAGCCAAATCTCTCTGCTCATAATAATCTGTATTTGCAGCCACTCCCAGTGCATCACCACCTCAGATTATCAGGCATTAGACTCTTACAAGGTACACACAACCTAGTTCTGTCATATGTGCAGTTTACTGTAGGATCCTTGGAGAATCTAATGCTGCTGCTGTGACAGGAGGCGGAGTTCAGTAATGGGGGTGATGCAGCAATGAGGGGTGGCTGTCAATACAGATGAAGTTTCCCTCCCTCACTGCTTACCCTCTGCCACGTGGCCTGGTTCCTAATAGGCCATGGGCCAATACCAGGCCATTGCCCAGGGGTTGGGTACTGCAGTTTGAGATGACATATGGAAACTATCTACACACTTTAAAATCTCACCAGTTATTATTTTTACTTCCAAAATTCACAAGTATAGTTTATTTTATTTACTGAGATATTTATCGCTTATGTTATTTTTTCTTCATTGCTGAAATCCAGTTTTCCTTCTGGTAACATTTCTCTGTTGGCCAAAAAACTTCTATTAGAACTTCAAGTTCTGTTTATGATGAATTTCATTAGATTTTTTTTATCTGAAAAAATTTTCTCCACCCATTTGTTCATGAAGGATTTTTTTCTCTGGATGTAAGATTCTTGGTTGGCAGTTATTTTATTTCAACATTTGAATAATGTTCCATTGCAATTTATTCTGTGTGGTTCTGATGAGAAATCTTTAGTCATCTGAATCATTGTTCCCTTATATGTAATGGGTTGTTTTACTCAGGATTCATACAAAGTTTTTTTCTTAGAAAAAATTAGTTTTCAACAATTTGATTATTATGTGTATAGGAGTGTTTTTGTTTGAGTTTATCTTATTGGTGTTCACTAAACTTCTTGAATATGCAAATTTTTAACTTTCACCAAACCTGCAAAAATTTAATTTAATTTAATTTACTTGAGGTATTTTTCTGCACTAATTTCTTCCTCTTGTCTTTTGGTAACTACAATAACCTAGACATTAGAATTTTGAGGTTGTATCACAGATCCCTGAAATTTTGTTCATTTTTTCCCTAAATCCCTTTTTTATCCCTGTTGTTCAGATTGGATACTTTCTATCAATCTGTTAAAATTCCCTCATTCTTTACTCTGTCTTCTGTGTTTTGCTATTAAGTCCATCCTATTAATATTTCATTTTAGTTAATATATATTTTAGTTCCAAAATTTTTTCTTTATTTCTTGTTTTATATTTTCTATTGCTTTGATAAGCATTTGTATCTTTCTATTTATTTCAAGGCAGTTTGCCCTTCCTTCATGGGCCATGGTTATACTATCTGCTTTAACCTTTTAGTTTGATAATTATAACATCTAGTCATAATGGAATTGGCATTTGTTGATTGTCTTTTACCTTGAGAATTGTTAAGATTTTTCTGATTCTTTTGGCTACTGTTTTATTATGTCTTGGACATTATGGATATTATAAGACTCTGGGACTCTGGGTCCTGTTAAAATCCTCTGAAGGAAGTCAATAGTCAGTCTGGTTCAGTTTAGACCATGAGTCTCAATGTATCTCCTGTGGGCTGTGGTTCTGACATGAGTTTAGCTATCAGAACCTTTCAAGTGCTATTTCCTTTTTTTTTTTTTTGAGACAGAATCTCAAGCTGTCCCTCTGGCAACAGGTGGTTGTCAGCTCATGGCAACCTCAAACTCTTGGGCTTAAGTGATTCTCTTGCCTCAGCCTCCCAATAGTTGGGATTACAGTTGCCCTCCACAGCACCCGGCTATTTTTGGTTGCATTGCCATTGTTGTTTAGCTGTCCCGGGCCAGATTCCAATCCATCACCCTCAGTGTATGTGGCTGATGCTATAACCGCTGTGCTATGGGCGCTGAGCCTCTGATGCTATTTCTGTGTGTTCTCTTGTGTTCACCCAGGGGCCAGCCTTGAACCAAGCCTTTGTGACTGTATTTTGGATCAGTCCCACACATGCTCAGCTCACACACGAGAGGACTTTATGCACAGATTCAGACAATGTCCTCTCTAGTTCTCTCATTTCCATGATTTCTCCCACACTTGCCAACTTGCAGAGACCCCTCCCTGCACCCTTGGCAACAAAGCTGCAATTTTATCTTCCCTTCACTGCCACACATTTCTTTTGACCAAGTGAGCCTGTGAGCTGAAACTCCAAGAGAAAAAAGGGAGAAAATAATAGCGTTTACCTCTTACACTGTTCAGAGCAGAGTCATATCTCTAGGTTTGTCCAAAGAGAAGGTTTTCCCTCTGAGTTTTAGGTGCTTGTGGCCACCACTCCTTTAGCAGGGCAGACTTGTGACTGAATCTGCCTTGGAGCAGGGCCAGGAGAGTAAAAAGAGGAAAAAATAGGAATTTTCTCTATAGTCTCTATCACAAAGGCTTCAACCTCCATTCCTGGTTCTTCAGCTAAAATGAGAAGCTTTCTCTTAGTGATTTGTCTATCTAAACTGACTGGGGGAGTTCTGTGATTCAGGCTACCTTAGAATCTAATAAAGGAGACAAGAGGGAAATAAAGCCCTCTAAACATCCCCCACTATGTTGATTTATTCCTCAAGATTTGACTACCATACTCAGTCCATATGCTTTTATTAACTATTCTGAGTCCTCAAATAATTGCTTTATATATTCTTTCCAGAGTTTTTTGTTTATGATTCGTGGGAGAGATAGGGGGCTTTCTCCATGTTAGCCCACACAGTAAGCCTCTCTTTATGTTTCAAAGCATTTATTTATTCTACAAATGGTGATTGACTATAGTTTAAATAGTTCTATTTGTTTTACCCTTCAGGTATGTTATGAATTAAATAGAATTGCGGACTGTCTGGGTAACGTATTACCATTTTAACATCATTTATATGAGAAAATATATTCTAAATTCTAAATAGCCATCATATAAAAATGGCATTTGGAACACATCTTGCATCTGTCACGTCTTCCAGATAATATAGGGGCATAAGCCTGATACAAAACCTTATCCCTAAAATTGTCTTTACTTCTGTGTTCTGTACCCTAACAATAGATTTGGTTTTCAGATGTCCTTGTCGGTGTCTGCCTCTCTGGCTCAGAATCTGTGTAATGCTATTTCTGTAAGGCTTCTTGGCCTTTTTGTTCGATATGCCCTTTGCTTTTGTCCTTCTAGAACTTAAACTTATGTTGTCACAGTCTGTTCATACCCTTCATGCAAATAATTGGAGATCTCATTGGCTGAAACTACTAATTTGTTTTCCTTTCTAAATTGATTGATGAATTCAAAGTCTTTTATACTCTGTGCCCAGCATTGTTTTAGGTGTTCAGGAATTCCAAAACTGATGGCATGTTGCCCATGGCTTTAGGAAGTTTATCCATTACCAAAAGACTTCAAATGACCATACTGTAAGGGCAAAAGGGAGGTTATGGGAACTTAGAGAAAGACTAGATTATTTCTTGCTGGGGAGATTAGAGAAGACTCAATGAAGGGAATGGTAGTCAGACTGGCCAGAGAGAAGGGTTGGGACTTAATTATGCAGAGGAAGGAAGACAATCATATTTGGAGGAAAGAGTATGGAGGAAAAAGTAAGGCACTAGAGAAACACAAGTGGGAATAATGGTTCATTTCAGTGGCTGGCAGTAAGGGATTCAGAAGGATTTCCCACTTGTCAGGGTAGACATGCTACAGTCTACTCAAGTCCTGTTGTTCAGATAACTTCTATGTATCTACTCATCTCTTCCTCAGTATCTGGCTTCCCTAACATTTCGTTATTGTGAAAATTAAGAAAGCAACATGTTATTGAAGATGCCAAATAAACACTGGGGCTCTTCAAAGGGTCTCTATCTAATCTCCAGTGCAAGCCATAGGGAACAACCTTAGGTAAAGGTCCTCCATCCCTTCAAAAGCAGAACTCTGATCACCCAGAAGGCTCTGTCTTCAGGATGCCCAGAATTAAACTCTCTGCTCCCCTGATGGAGCAAGTTCCCTCTTCTATTGACCACAGACTGGATTCCCCAATGACATCCAAGGACTGGAGGTTTCATCAACCAGCTCTGAAGGGATCTTGAGAAAGAACGTTTCTAAAGTGTGTTCTAAACAACAAGAAGGAATTTGGCAGTAAGCAAATTGAGCCCCTAGATGACAAAACTCATTTGCATTGAAATTTTCTGGTCTATTTTTATTTTAAAGCCTCATTACATCATAGTCATCCTTCATATAGTTCAGAGTTGCCTGTCTCACTTTTTCGAAAAGACAGTTTAAGGAGGCTAATTGTCTCAGTGTCTCTTACAACCTGTTATTTATTCCAAAGAGCATTTGCAATAATGCATTAAATAGTAGCCTAGTGACCTGAAAGAGTTAATGTGCCTCCCCTTTAGCCAAACTCCTTTTACCTTCATATCGTTTAGGCACTTAAGGGTTTTATTCAGTGAATACAAAATGATCATGTTTGACCCAGGTACAGCAAGTACAAGCTTTTAAAACATGTTAAGACAGGGTTGTCTACTGACCCCTGACAAACAGCAGGGAGTTAGAGAATACTGTCTGCTTTGCTGCAGCTGTGCCTGCCATCACGGAGTATTTAAAGTCCAATCAGAGCCAAGACTGGAAATAAGCAAGTGAAATGCAAGCAAGTGACTAGGGTGAAGGCTAGCTTAACGTAACACACAAGATAAAATTTAACAACTGCAAACCAGAGTCTGCCATTCTCCTGCTTAAAACCATTCAGCAGTTTCAGGATGGAGCTTCCATTCCTCAGCATGACAGGAAGGTCCCTCATGAACCAGTCCCGGACTCACTCTCCAGGCTCCTGTACCTGTGTTAGTTTTCAAGGGGTTCCAACACAAACTACCACAGACTAGGTGGCTTGACCAACAGAAATGTATTTTCTCTGGAGGCTGGAAGTCTGAGATGAAGGTGTCAGCTGAGTTGTTTCTTCCGAGTCCTCTCTCCTGGGTGTGTAGATGGCCACCCTCCCTCTCCCTGTCTTTCATGGTTTCCTTCTCTGCCCCTCTGTACTGCAAATTTCCTCTTCTGAAGACACCAGTCACGATGGATTAAGGCCCACTCTAATGACCTCATTCTAACTTAATGCCCTCTCTTAAGACCCTATTTCCAAGCACAGTCGCAATCTGAGGTACCAGGTATTAGAACTTCAACATAGGAATTTGGGGGAAACATAATTCAGGTCATAACAATATCCATCCTCTAGTCATATTTAACTGTCCTTGGCTCTGCAGACAGGCCCTGCTGCTCTCACTTCTCACCTTTATATGTTCAGGTCCTTTCTGTATTTCCTTGCCACGTCAACTCCTGCTTGGCTTAGAAATCACGTTGTTCCTACTAGCTATGACCTTGAAGACAATGCTGTGTCTCTCTCACTCTTGGTCTGATGAAAGTCACTCTAAAAAAATCGATAATTTTAGGGACTGAAAAAAAAAATAAGAAAGAAAGTAACAGGTTCATTTTCTGCTTTCCACAACTCTCCTCTTTAATCACACTTGCCAATCCAGGTCTGGTCCAGGCCAGTCTTCTGGATCTGAGTCTGCCTTGAGTTGAAGCCATGTGATCAGTGTGTGGGAGGAGGAGAGCATGATAAGGTGAGGGTCCGTGTGGCTGGGAGAGCTACCCTGCTCAGTAGGATAGCTGCTATCCCCATATGGATAATTCCATTTATATGACTTAAAACTACAAGAAATTAAAAATTCAGTTCCTGAGATGTACTAGTTATATTTCAAGTGCTCAATAGCTACAGATGGCTGGTGGCTGCTGTGTGGGCAAGAGCACTGTTTCCATTATTGTGGAAAGTCCTGTTGGAAAGGCCAGGTTGGTTCCTCTGCTTCATTCCAACCCTTTCATTTGGGCACAGGGTAGTCCCAGGTATAACTGACAAAGATTTTTTTTTTTGCTTTCTGGAGGCAAACACAACCTTGGCTTCAGAATTTACCTGTTTTATTATGGTCCTTGGGCAGAACTTGTTGGGGTCCCACCCTGACAGCAGCATCAGCTGAGATCTGTGGAAACTGGTGGCAAATGACTGAAGAAATATAAAATTAGGAGCCACGGTAAAGAAAGATAAGAGACATAGAGTGGAATTAAAAGTGGGAACTCAGGGGTCCATTGCCCATTGCGGGATTCCGACAATGTCCCAGAGTGTTTGCTTCACTTCGATTTTATTGAAATATATTTGCCCAGAGGGTAAGATGAAGGAAGGAACAAAGATGTCAGCAGTTTTTCAGATTGATCATATCTGCTCATATTGTTATTATAATTAACCTTTAGGGTGGTCTTCAGAAATCTGAAATCTGAGCCTTGTGTTGGTAGAGTCTCCTGCTTGAGGTCACACACACAAATTTCTAGGGAGGTGTTACGCTCCACTAGTTCTCTGGAGCAAAACGCCACCAGCATTAATCTTCTCTGAGGGATGGGTGGGAGGGAGGATTTTCCTCTGCAATAAGGGATATAAGCTCTTGTGCCCATATCTTAGAGCTTGAGCTACTCTCTTGGTCTCTGCCTCAGTCAAATGCAAATCTCCACAATGGGTATTTGCTTTGCTTGTTTAATGGGCAGGAAATGCCCTAGAAGATGTATCTTTTCTAGCATTTATAATCTTTTCTATGGCCATTACTCTCCTTGGAGTGCTTGCAGACCCAGCAGGGTGTTTGTATGCTGTATCCCCAACAGGCTAGATTTCAGAAAAGGCAAGAAGCTTGCTTGCAATGTCTAGCTTAAAGGTAAGCTAGCTGACTTTTCTTTGTTCTGACTCAGCTTACTTTTTAGTTTTCTTCTTTTTCTGGGGGTGCATTCCTTTGTCAAGAATGGGGTTTTCAGTCCTCATTATCCCAGCAGAACTCAGAGTTGATCCTCATTAGAATTCTTGGCAGCAGAATAGACAACTCACTTAACACTGTGCTACTCATAACCATTCCAAGGCTGCAGAAGAGTTCAGGGAAAACTCAGACTGCAGGTGGGCGTGTCCTCAGTGTACCTCACTTCCTTTAATAAGCTTTGTCTCCTTTTGAAGGTTGTATTCTCCTCTTAGAGTCACCAATTGTTATTTCCTATTTTTTCCTACAAAGACTTGAGCTTAGGGAAAATTGCATATTCATCATTTTTTCTTGAGTATAGACTTATCATATAACTTTTCCCTGTAGTATAGAAAGGAAAAATGTAATAAATCTAGATTAAGAAATATGATTCTATCAGGGTGGCAGTCTGGCCTCAGCTCTTGGTGTGCTCTTGGCCATAGAAAGACCAGACAGGCCAAACTGTCAAGTCCAACCTATTATCCTGGATCTCTGGCTCCTTTGGAGGGAAGACTTGCCAGCAGTGCCAATATGAAGGAGTGACCACAGGGAGAAAACAATCTTACATAAGCAGTTCTTTATTATAAAATGGAATGTGTCCATCTCTGGAAGCAGTAGAGACAGTCTGCCTGACTCACTCCCTTATTCCCAGAATCTCTCAGGTTATTTTCTGTCATTGGCCCAGTTTGGGGAGGGCTCTTGGATGGTGTGGGGTGGCTCTAAACAACAGGTGTCCTCACTTCCATCTGCATTGTGAGTGCCCGCTCTGAAAACCCACCTAGAAGGAGTGAGGGGGAATTCCCAGCTTGATAAATCATTCCGACCTTCTTTGGGTGTAGCATTTGCTTGGGATAGGGTCAAGGGTCAGGCAGTACCAAATGAAGAAGCCTCCCATATCCTTCTTCCCACGTGGAACAATTGCTCAGATGGCATCAAAGCTAGGCACGCTTATTCCTAGAAGAGCCAGGGATCCTCTCTACCTAGCAATTCTATCTCTGACAGGTTGGCAAACTTGGCAAGTAATCTGTCCCTTCTTGTCCCTGTTTCTCCTGCTGTAAAGTGAAAACAGTAATGTCCACTTCATATTGTTGCAGGTATCAATGTGAGATGGTGTGCAACACCCACCACAGGACATGCATATGAAAATAGTCTGTTTTTTTTTTTGTTTGTTTGTTTGTTTGAGACAGAAATGTAATTATTGGCAAGTCATCAGAAGAATTTTCCTTTAGGTGTGGGATGCAGTGGGGGAGGGGTGGAACATTTTGGTAAAGCTACTGAAAATACCCTCAGAGCCAGCCCTCTGGTTTGTCTTTAGATCAGTTTGAATGGGGAAGGAGGCAAAAAGCATTGTTTGGCTTACTTTTTTTCTTCCGCCGGTGATATGTCTATGACCTAATTCCTCTAACAAAATTATGAGGTTCTTTATCACAGACAGAAAACTTCCCACTGTGATGAAATGTGACTTCTGGAAGTTTAGATAAAAGGCTCAGTTAGGCAGTTCTTGATTTTTGGTAGCCAAGGTGAAAAGGGGTGGATTCAGCCTACCAGCAGACTGGACTTGCTGGGCATGGCTAGACCTTTGACTTTATGAGAAGTCCCCCAGCTACACGTCAGGGGTCCCTGTTGTGGGGATAACAGGGCAAGGTGAAGACTGACTACTAGTGTTTAGTGAAGAAATTAGTACTACGGGAAAAGGTTTCTTTTTAAATTATACTTTAATTGATTCTATAATTACTAATAACCAAAAAATAACTCTAAAAGGAAGAGGGTTAGAATGTAGACTTCTAATGCTAGCAAAATAAGGTGATTCTAGGATATCAGAATCATTAATATGATTAATTATTATTATTAATCACTAATTAATGAATATTTCAAGGAAAGCATTATTTTTCAGCTGAATATTCCTCATGTGTAGGAGCCAGATTTATGTTTTAAGAGTTGCTTTTATGGATGGTCATCACTGACAAGAGGAACGTGATACCCAGAAGTTATACAAGTAGGAAGAGTAGTGCTAAGAATTGAAAAACCTCCTTAAGTATTTTTAGGAGCCCTACCAGTGTTCTAAGTGTTCCCAAACTGAGCTACATATTATTGGTTCTATCATGTTATTATTTTAATTGTATTTTCTTTGACGTGTTTTATATTTGAAAAATATACGTGAAAGTATTACAGTTTTTACTTTAAAGTAATTTACTCCATAATTCAAAACATTTTGTATCTGAGCTTTTATATGACCAGAACAGCCATAATAATGGGGTTAGAATAAGTTTCTGAAGGGTTAAATGAGTCAGTAGGGTAAAGTGATGGCATTTTGAAGGACTGCACAGTATTCGATGTGTTATTCCTTTTATTCACTAATAATAACGATCCTTTTCCCATTCCTCTCTCTTCTTTCCCTCCTTCCTTCCTTTCTTCTTTTACCTCTTCTTTTTGCTCTCTTCCTCCCTCCATTCGTATCCTACGGTTTTTCCTCATGAGTCCATGGGGTGTGTAATATCATGCTCCCTCCTATGTCGTCTTACATCTTATAGAATCATGCATGGTACTTATTGAATGCCTATCATGTTCCACACATAATTCATCCACGAGGTACATAGGGAACGAAAAAGGTACACAATGGGGCACTGCCTGTGGCTCAGTGAGCAGGGCACTGGCCCCATATACCGAGGGTGGCAGGTTCAAACCCAGCCCTGGCCAAATTGCAATAAAAAAATAGCTGGGCATTGTGGTGGGTGCCTGTGGTCCTAGCTACTTGGGAGACTGAGGCAAGAGAATCGCCTGAGCCCAAGAGCTGGGGGTTGCTGTGAGCTGTGACTCCATGGCACTCTACCGAGGGCAACAAAGTGAGACTCTATCTCTAAAAAAAAAAAAAGAAAGAAAGAAAAAACAAAGAAAAAGGTACATAACTGTCCTTGTGGAGTTTGTATCTTCAAAATAATCTCTAGATCTGTTCAAGTTTTTCTTGAAGCATTTTGGAAGAGTTGCCATAAACTGTAAAGGAGAATTCGATTTTGGTGGTTTTCAGCACACACTAAAAGACCATTTCCACCTACTTAATGGACTGTAGACAGCTGATTACCTAAAGCCTGGGAAACCTTGCCCTTAAGATAATCATGCAGGTAAGTGTTTTTAAAACATCTGCCTTTAAATCTCTCATTTCACATGAAGCTCATCTGGAAACTTCTATGGTCATAAGTCATTTCTTAAAGAAAAAAACATGAAAATTATTTTTCTTTTCCTTTCTTTCTTTAAAAAAACCTTGATGAATTGTCCTGTTTTCTCATTTCCAACTGAATGTTTATAAGACAAAGTGCCACAGAGATACTGATTTATCTTATTCATTTGGGTACTGAAATTTGCATCCTTTTCCCTATGCTACACAATAGATGGCAATGCATTCTGCATCAAGATCACAGCCGTTCTGTTTTTCTTAAGCTTAAATTATTTTTGAGTTCCTAAGCACGAACTGTCCAACTCTCAGACCATATGTTAACAAATTAGGTGGCAGGACTCAAAACGCAAGCAAATGAGGGCACTCTCAGTGAGACCCATTTTACATGCATCTGTGAGTGGGAAATACCAGCAAGTTCAAAACAGGTTATCTGAAGTGGTAGACTTTGTCTCCCTCTTTTAAAGTTTTTACAAATATCCTTCTTTGTTACTGTTTGTTAAACTTTAACTAGTGATTCCAACTGTGAGTAAACTTGGGTAAGAATTCGCTAAATGATACCAGGAAAGGGCTCACCTGGTGTGCAGGAATGTTTTCATTTTTCATACTTATTTTTTCTTTCCCTAATAAAGATAATGAGAACAATGTAACTTAAAAATTGTCCCCTCATATTAATTTGAAAAAAATAAAAAGAAATACTCAAAACAAATTAGAGAAATTGGATGGAATTTTCTAGAATTGAGTAGAAAAGGTAGATTACTGTAAATATGAAAATGTTTTAATCTAAATTACATATGTGCAAAGAGAAAAAAAAGAAGGCACATAATTTGTTAAAATTACACAAACTTGATTTCTGTATTCTACTTAGTGATTTTTTCCTGAGTATAACTATCCTAAAGCTTGGCTTCTTCTACTTACAGGATTATATCCCTAGAGTTCACTCAGGAAATTGAACTTGACGGGAGTAGCCCTTTTCCTTTAAAGGTCCAAGTTTCAAATAGGAAGTGTTGGTAGTACTTGTTTCCTGGGAAGCTTATGTCTAAGACAAGAAAAGTCTTTGCTCCTTTCCCCCTCCTTTTCCTTCCTTTCCTGACTCTTATCCTTAAATATTTAATGAAAATGTGTTAAATACTTATATTCATATACATCTATAATATTAAGTGTTGTTATAGAACACTGTTGAAGTACGTATGAACACATATGAAGTATTGTTTAAGGTGCTAATCTTGGGAATGAGAATTAACATAAATAATACGATGGTAATGATAATTGACAGAGACCATGCTCTTTTCTAATTTATCCATCCACATATTGCATGAGCTCTGGCTTTGAGCTCTAAAATCAAGAGTAGAGTGTCCTGCATATGCATGGTAGGTGTATAGTAAATGTTAATCAAATAGATTTAATTGGCACCTAATGCTCACAAGGAGCTACTTCCACTTTTCTTCTTTTATTTAAATCTGAAGATTTATTATAGTTTATTTTTAAATATTTTTATGGAAACAGTTTCATCTTTTTTTTTAAATAATTTCAGATTAATATGAGGGTACAAAGAATTAGGTTACATTGTTTACATTTATTAGGTAAGGTCCTGTTGTAGCTGTGTCCCACACCCAGGATATATACCCCATTGTGCATATTGCACAATGTTGGTGTATATATCAGTGGACTGATGTCCCTCCCTCCCCTCTCCCATTCCCTGCTCCCCTCTCTTCCTTTCCTCCTCCTCCCCCTTCCCTCCCTCTTCTCCTTCTTTCCTTCTCTCTCTCCCTTCCTTTCCTTCTTTTCTTTCCCTCCTCCCCCCCAACGTGAATTGTTTTTCTCTTATGTGGGTGTGTATTAGGTCATCTACAGGTTTCATATTAATATTGAGTACATTGGATATTTGCTTTACCATTCTTTTTTTTTTTTTTGTAGTTTTTGTCTGGGGCTGGGTTTGAACCTGCCACCTCCAACATATGAGGCCGGCGTCCTACTCCTTTGAGCCACAGGCACCGCCCTGCTTTACCATTCTTGGGATACTTTACCAAAAGAACGTGTTTCAACTCCATCCAGGTTAATACAAAAAGATGTAAGGTCTTGATCTTTTTTATGGCCGAATAGTATTCCATGGTGTACATACACCACCATTTCTGAAGCTTTACTTTAGAGAGGTACTGTGAAGTGGATCCAAGGAGGTTATTTGGGCTCTGGCTTCAATAATTGTGTTTATGAAAATGCTGATCATTTGATTTTCCAGTTGCAAGAAGACAGTGATATAAAGGGCTTTGAATAAAAGAGGAGATATGTGAGATATACAAAGTGAGGGACTTGACTGAGTGGCAAAAGATGGGGCAAGCTCCTTGAGGAGTTCATGGTATCTCTGTACCTGTAAAAGTTTAAACAAAATAATTAATGAATGACCAAGGCAGATGTTTATTCACCTTCTAAGGGTCAAGGCAGGAGGTAAGAGCTGAGGTGATGGGGAAGGGTGCAAATAGTGGCTATGGCAGTGAAGGCGGTTGACCAACAGGAGGGCAGGTGAATTGGGAAGGGGAAGGAGACAGCCTCTGGGTTGAGGACAGAGGAGAGAGACGTCCCTTGTGTTGCAGGTTCCAGTCTACATGGCAGCCTACCCAGTCCTTCACTGCTGTGCTCCTTCATCTCATGGTTTGGTGAACCTTTGCCTCTCTGCTGCAGAAAACGCTAGCTACAACACTTGATTCTGGCTATGTTGCACTGGTGGAGCTAATTATTCTGGTCCTGTCTTTCCCCTTCCTAACTCTGTTTCTTTTTTAAACATGCTTAAAGAGCTTTTCAAGAACTGAAGATAAGGAAAATGCTCATGACTACATAAGGTAAACGACAACATTTAGGGATGGGACGGAGTGCAAGGAAGCCACTGACGATGAAGAGGGAATGACAGTGACATTAAAAATTTGGGGGGAGGATGGGTGGAGGGAGAGTAATTGGTGGGATCACACCTATGTGCATCTTAGAAGGGTACAGGTGAAACTTACTAAATGTAGAATATAAATGTCTTAACACAATAACTAAGAAAATGTCATGAAAGCTATGTTAACCAGTTTGATGAAAATATTTCAAATTGTATATGAAACCAGCATATGAAACCCATGATTGCATTAATGCACACAGCTATAACTTAATAAAAAAAATAAATTAAACAAATTTTTCCCCAAATTTGTTACAGATCTTGAAACTTAAAATACAAAGCAATGTATTGTAGAAAAAAAAGAAGAAAATAAACCATCTAATGAAACTGCAGTTTTATGTTGAACCAAAATTGTTTCCTTTTTATTTATATTTATTTTCAAACTACATTTGAAATTTTTTTTTTTTTAGCACTTTTTCCTCAGGGCGGTGTTTGAACCTTCCTCCTCCCGTATACAGGGCTGGGACCCTATTCCTTTGAGCAACAGGCACCGCCCACATTTGAAATCTTAATGTCCAACAAATTTATTTCCACATATATATATATTATTGTTATAGCTGACTGTCACGATATTAAGATATGTCATAATTTATTTATTTAATCACTTATGGTTGAGCCTGTATATTTATTCTATGTTTTAAAGTTATGAGTCCTTCTAGCTTATCAATTTGCTCATATTTTATTGTTTTCTTAGGAAGAATAGAAGGCTCGGTTAAAGGATATTTACATGTTTAATGATTTTTACGCATATTTTCAAATTGCTTTCCAAAAATTTGTAACAATTTATACATCTATCAGTGAGATTGTTTATCTTACTAGATAGAGAAAAATGGTATCTTATTCATAAAATTATATTTCATTGTTATTGGGAATGAAAATTTTATCTTTTATTTTATGGCTATTTGGATTTCTTTACTGAATTGCCTGTTCATTTCCTTTGACACTACTTCTATTTGCGTGGTTTCCTTTTATTGAGTTTTGAAAACTCATAAACTCAATAAAATTTTAAAGGTTTTCAGAAAACTTTTATACATCTGGGACATTAACTATAAAATATGATGCGGACTGTTAGAAACTGTTAAATATTTTTAAAATTTTGTTAATGGCTATTCACAAAAGGTAAATTTTTTTTTGATAAAATTAGTCGATCTTTCATTTTCTGAGTTTTTGTTCTAAAGCGTTCTCCAACCCTATTTAGAAAACCTTATATCTATTTTCTTCAGATGCTTTCATAATTTCATTTAAGTCCATGTAAAATTTACTTGCATTTAAGTTTAAAATAGTGATTTAACTGCATTACTTTTTCCAAGATTGTCAAATAAGTATTCTAATGCCATTTGCTGTAGTGGTTATTTTTTTCTTTAATTTAAAGCTCATCTTTGTCAAATAGTGGATGTGTTTCTTTGACTTCATATTATTCTACTTATTTTTCTTTCTATTTCTTCACTTGTACTGTCCTGGTTAGTTGCTATATATTTTTACCATCTGTTAGACTAAGCTCTAAGAATTATTTTTTTTGAACTTCTTTTGTTTATTCTTCTTTTGTTCTTTCTTAAGTTTTTTCTCTTAGTTTATTCTTTCAGATTAGGTTATCTTATCATATTCCCCCCAAAATCTTCGGAATATTTGATGGGACTTTTATTGAAAATATTAATGAATTTATCAGAAATTATTTACGATAACAAATCTTTTTATTCAGGAATGTTGCCTCTAGTTATAATCTTTTATGACTTTTGGTTAAGTTCTATCATTTTATTTTTTTATATAGGTTCCATTTTTCCATTGAGAAAGGGATCTTTTCCTTTTATATTTTATATCTAGATATTATTGGTACAAATAAAGACAATAGGTTGCTGTTACATTTATTAGGTAATGTCCACCTAGAAAGCTTACTTACTGTTTTTTATAGATGAGGGCATTGTTGGTGTTCTTTTAAATTTCAGATTAATATGAAGGTACAAATGATTAGATTACATTGTTCATGTTTCTAAGGTGAAGTTCCAATTGTAGTTGAGCCCTTCACCCAGGGGGTGTGCCGTATAACCTTCCATCTGTTAGATGTGAGCTTACCAATCTCGCTCCTGCCTCCCCTTTCCCATTTCCTTCCTCCCCTTCTCTCCTCCCCCGCTTGAACATAACTGTGTTTTTCTCTCATGTGGGTGTGTAGTTGTTGAGCTACTGGTTTCATATACGTATTGAGTACACTAGATACTTGCTTTTCCATTTCTTGTGGTATTTTACTAAGAACGTGTTTCAACTAGCAGACGCTAGAGGGTTAGAGGAAGATCAACTTACTGGCCACTAGGAGGCCCCCCAGGCTGTGAAACTGGGCTGTCATCAATACCCCCACAGAGAGATAAAAAGCCGCATTATCAGGAGACTAAAGATTAAACCAGAGTGATAACTTATTAATATACCATAGAATGTACACTGTGGAATAGAAATGATCTTATCGTTCAATTTAGTACACTCTCATTCTTTATTTGAAGTAGCTGGGCAATAAAATTAACAAAAATTTGCTTGGGGAGAAGGCAGATCAATGGTCTTGGGGTTTATTTCAGTTGAGTCATAGTGGAATTGATGAATTTCTCAAATCCTAAGTGGAGAAAACATGCCTCTTTCAGGTCCAGACTGTTAGAGTCCTTCCTGAGGACTTTTTCTTTTCTGGGTCAGAGCCGGGTTCCTAAATATGCCTTTTCAGTCACTGACTTCTAAAAGATTATTTCTTTACAGGCATTCTTACTATTGAGAAACCTAGCAATTGTTTTTAGAGAAGCAATTCTTCCTATAGGGACAAAGAGACTTTCTGTCTTCTCACATTATGTATTGACTTACTTGGATTGAATTTCAGAAGATGGCTTTAATTTTCTGATTTTCCAAGTTTAGTGTGTGTGTGGGAAAATACTGACCCATGAAACCCTCTATTTATTATAGGCATAGTGAAAAAAATAGAAGGACTGGTGGCCGTGTTCACTCCTTTTTGTAAAAATTAACATTATTGAATAGACAAAGGAAAAGTTAATAAGTCATTATGAAGACACTATGGACATTGCCAAAAGATGGGAAGAATGGGGCAGATGAAGGTCGGATGTGCACCTGTGATTCTGTCCATCCCAATTCTCTTTCTGTGACCAACAGCAGCACCTCATTGAGGAGAAGTCTTCAATGACAGCTCAAGTGTGCTCTAGAGAACAAAAGACCCAAAGACTTTGGAGAATTTGTTTGGGTAATGGGCAAAGGGTTCTGTTTCTAATAGTGCCTCAGAAAAGTCTATTGTCCTTTTCTCCTGAACCAAAAAAGGAGAATTAAGCCCCTTAATAAAAAATTAGCAGGTAAAACTGCTCATCAATTTAATTAATAAACATCACCTTATTACAGTTTGGTTAGTGTGATTTATTGGCATCAGTCCATTGGGTGTTATCTGAAACATTTGCCAGAAAGACTCTTTCCACTAGCCTTACTTAAGCCGAGAGAGCACATAATAACCTTCTCAGTCAACATAATACAGACTGAGGGGAGGTAGAATAGAAAATGACATGACATTGTATAAGTAACCTTCTAAGCAACAAGGCTAATGAGCCTGAGCAGGAGCATTTTTCTTGGTCCTGCTGTTTAGAAATCTATTATCAGTGCTTTACTTTTTCTATATGTGGTGCTGGATATCACAAAAATGATGCACTTGATGCACAGATCTTTTTTTTTTCACATCAGCTTTCATTAGTGTTTGTGTATGTAATGTGTGTGTGGCCCAAGACAACCCTACTTGTTCCAATAGAGTGCAGAGAAAACCAAAAGTTGTACACCCAGTTAGACTTCTCATACATTGCACATGTGAGTTGATGGTCTTACTTTCACTTTACAGATGTTTTGGGCATCCTCTTTCCAGAACCTTCAGGGCTGTCACTGACTGTGTATTCAGCTACATCACCTTGCCCAGGTGGTCGTTGGTCCTCAAGATTGGGAAAGTCAAGTTTTGGAATAGTTTCCACATTTGTCAGAATAAACATGTTGGAACCAGGAGGGGGACTCCTCAATCAATTATTGCTGAATTGCTAGAAGATTTCTATACATCAGGCTGAGTTGAGTCATTGGGAATGGTCACCAACAAAAGGTAAAAGTATTAAAAAAAAAAAACCAGACCTGAACAAGGAAAGGATACAGACAAGGCAGAATTGGAGAAGACAGGGAATGAGGAGGACATCGTGTACTGCAGCACTCTTGAGGTCAGCAGAGGCACCTGGCCATTTTATTCAGAACCAGGAAAAAGGCACTAGATTTTGGAATCAAGAGTTCATGGAAGGAGAAGTTTAGCAGAGCGGGCAGAGCAGGCTCAGACCAAAGAGGTCGGAATGGGAAAGGACAGTTGGGGTAAAGCCCATGTAGCTGGGTGGGCAGCTCAGGCAACTATAGGTTACAGGCCTGTGTCCAAATCCACATTCTGCTATTTACAAACTCTGTGTTTCTGAAGAGTTGCTTAGATTTCCCAAGACAGTGTCCTCATTCATGCAGACGCACTAATGGCAACCTGTGCCTCAGGAGGAATAAATGCAATAGTGCGTATGAACATGGAGCACAGTCCTGGACCTGCAAATGCATCCAGTGAGTATCTGTCAGAAAGAATAGAGGCAGTAAGTAGATATTTTTGAGAAAGGAAGAGGAAAGGTGATTGAAGAACAACAACAAAAAACCCTGAGGATATTTATAGGTTCAGTAAAATGGTCAGTATAAAGGAGAATGCTGGTGCCAGAAGAGAGCATAGTGGGTATGGGGGGTTGTGAGCAGAGAATGAGGTTGGAATGATGCACAGAAAGGGCCTTGGCCAGGGATGCATTTTCAGGCTGAGTATAATCATGGGAAGGAATTTCCTATAGTACCCTAATCTTCAGAATGAAAACTGAGAGGTAAATTTATTTGCTGAGATAGTGAGAATGGGGTGAATGTTTAAGAGCTTAGTAAAGGTGAAAGGATTTTGAACAGTTGTCATGGCAATGCTATGGAAAATTAATAAAAGATGAGCACAAGATGTGATAACCAGTGAAGCCCTGTGGGTCTGGTGGAGACCAGTCTGATTTTATGGTGGGCCACACATACAAATAGACAGTTATGAGCCTAACATTGGCTCACCTCCCTGGGCAGAGAGAAAGTGCACAGGGGGGCGGGAGGGGAGTCTCCCCAGAGCTGGGACTGGCAATTAAACTACAGGTGGAGCCTGGAAAAGAGGAGTCCTGGGAAGTGACAGCACAGTGGAAAATGGACTACGAAGTACAGGTGGGCGACAAACCGAGTGGTGCTTCAAATAAGATGCTGGCCACGGAGACCAGGGCAGGGAGGATTAGGCAGGCAGAGGCTGGAATGGATATTTTACTGCATTTTCCAGAGTTTGCATTAACTCATGTAAAGTTTAAGACACATTGGCTTCTTGAACAAAACTAAGGCAATTTATTGAAGGAAACCTGGCAAACTTTCACTAGAATGAATAAGCTTTAGATCTGTCTCCTTCTGATAAAAACTAAAGAATGCACCAGGGTCTTCCTTCCCTTCTCTTCCTTTTCCTTTCCCTTCCCTTCCCTTCCCTTCCCTTCCCTTCCCTTCCCTTCCCTTCCCTTTCCTTCCCTTCTTCCCTTACCTTCCCTTCCCTTCCCTTCCCTCCCCCTCTCTTCCCCTTAAGGCCAGAAAGACAGGAAATGAAATGTTAAAAAAAAAAATTACCAAACCCTGGGGGGACATACAGAAAGGAAACCTGCTCCAGGTCTGGAGAACTAGATACAGAAAAGTGGAATTACTAGGTCAAATGGAATTCACATTTTAATATTTGATAATACTCCTAAATAGTTCTCCATCAGGGCTATACTAATTTACACGTAAGCAGAAAATACAGTAGTCAAATTTCCTTACCCTTGTCAATACTGAGAACTATAATGTTTTAATATTTTTCCAGTTTGATGCAGGGAGGAATGATATATCACTGTTGTTTTAGCTTATTTTTTTCTTGGTGACTAATGTTATTAAACATCTTTTAAGCATTTACTGGCCGTTGTTATTCCCTTCTCTATGAATTGGCTGTGCTTGTTCTTTGCTAATTCTTCCCTGTATGCCTTTTCTCTACCACTTTTTAGTAGCTCTTAATTTAAATTATGGATGGTTAATTTGTTTACTACATGAATTGCAAATATTTTGCTTGCATTTTTCACTTGTGCACTTTATTTTTGCTTTGTTTTTATGGATGCTTTTGAATCTACCATTGTTTTGATATAGTCGAATATGTTAATATTTTCCTCTTTGACTTCTTGTTGTTGTGTCTTTCCACTGGGCAGCAAATAGAAAACTTACAATTTTATGTTTTTAGCCCAGCTTATATTTGATTACCATAGAGCTAGCAAACCCAGATTACTGTGCAGGGTTCTCAAAGTTGAATGCAGTTGTCATGGTTTTTCATGGGCTTTGTGTTCTTACAGAGTGTCGACAGAACTGAGTTCTCCAGGTTTGATTTTGTGTTTGTTTGTTTTTAGTGACATATCTCATTCTGTTGCCCAGGCTGAAGAGCAGCGGTTATTCACAGGCATGACCACAGCCCGCTGTAGCCACATCCCCCTGGGCCCAGGAGTCTTCCCACATCAACCTTACGCGTAGCTGGGATTGCAGGTATGCACCCCCACACCTGGCTATTTTTTTTGTGTGTGTGTGCTTATTAATCAAGGTGTTGTTATTTTATTTTTTCTAAGAGCATCAAGAGCTTTTTTTTTTTGCTTCCTTATTTTTTTATCCTATCATTCGCAGACATGGAACTTTTCCTTACAATAAAACAAATGCCAAAGGAAGCAAGAAGTCAGTGGATAAACTGTTTAACTTCCAGTTTCATGTTGGCAATGGCTGTTTCTTAGTCTCCCTCTGTAAAATCTGTGTGTTGGCTTCTTATTTCCTGTCCTTATATAGATTGAGAGTTCTTTCCAGTTTCACATGTCAGAGTAAGGATCTAAATGGAAGACGATATCTGATATGGAAATTGTCCATTTTTTAAAAATAACAACATTTGCTTTTTCACATAGTAGAAATTGGTCCTGGTTAATGCATCCCCATCAAGTTAAATGACATACCCAGATCCCAGCAAATGTTAAATATGTAACATGGCATAATGGGGCTTCCTGTTGGGCTGCAATTGAGTGCTCACCTGTTTCTTTGATGTTTTGCCCATTTCAAAGTGAATGTCAACGCTATTTTTATACATGACATCAAGGTAACTAGAAAACTCTTCCTTCTCTCCTGCTGCTTTTAGCCTGAGAGTTTGGCAAAGATGGATACTTTTCAACAATTTCAAAATCTTTTGAAATTTTGATGATTATTGAATTTTTCAATGCATAGACAGTTTTTAAGGAATCACATTTTGAAAGTTGTATGTTTCAAGTGAATTTTTGTTTTGGCCAATCTATCTAGGTCAGCTGTTCTAACCTGTGGGTTGTGACCCCTTTACAACAATGAAAATACATCGTGGCATTAGGAAGGTTGAGAACCACTGATATAGGTAGACAAAGATGAGAACTGAATATGGAAGTGGAAAAGAAATCACTAAGAAGGAGATTAAAACTCTTGGAGAATTATATCTTTTTGAAATAAAACATTAAAACTCTTTGACTAGGTAGTCTATTCAAATAATTCAAAATTCAAAATTACTAAAGGCTATACACTGAGAAGTTTCTCTACATTCTTTATTTTCCAGCCACTAATTTTCGTTCCCAGAAGGCAAAACAGTGTTAGGCATTTTGCAAAGATAGTCATCTGTAAGTAAATGTGTGTGTATGTATGTGTATATATATAACATATGCACCATACTATATATTATATATATGTGTGTGTGTATATATCTATATATATATTTATATATATGTATATGTGTATACATATGCTATAGGGAAGGCTGGCAGAAGGGCAAGCTAGAACTCTCAGGCCATAGGAAGGACTTCATGGACACCTCAGTTTTACTCACAATAACAAAGATTTGGAACCAAACTAAGGATCCATCATTGGATAAATCAGTAAAGAAAATGTGGAGCATATATACATATGTACATACCTACAGTGCACACACACACACAATGGCCTCAGACCAACTGACTTTTACCCTCTTTCCCACTTGTATTTCTAAGAATAGCTGTAGAATGTTCTGGAAATGCCACCTCCTGAGTGTTGCAGCCCCTATTGCCCTGGTCTCAATTGATCATCGCAGAAAGGAACCAGGCATGACACAGATTAGAAGTACAAGCTTGCAGGAGGTGGACTACCCTTGATTGCAGGGTACCTTGGAGCACCCTCCACAGTAGCATTTTACTGAGACAGTGCAAGGAAGGTGAGGGGAGTATTAGACAATGACTACATGCCTAAGGATCGCCATGGGTTTGGGCTCTTTCTCTGCAATGAGCACCTGCTGACAAATTGTCCGAGGGTCCAGCTGCAAATCATCTTGCTCAGAGGTCATCTGGCTCTTGGTGTCCTTTACACCTGAGATAAGGAGGGCCTGGCTGGAATAGCTCAGGCTCTGCTCTAGATCCTACTAGAAACAGGATGTCTTTCAATGCTTTAGCCAGGAAGGTGGCCTGGAGGTTTAAAACCCAGGTTGCTTTCTGGGGTTCCTTGGCTGCATTGCTCGTGACATACAGTCACGACTCTGCCCCAGACAGCTTTCCTGAGCCGTGGGGGACCAGCTTGCAGTGAATTCTCAACTTCTGTTACCCTCTGCCACCTGCCTATAAGTAATAAACCTCAGATAGCTTGTTGTGTGTGTGCCCGGTGGCACTGGACTCAGGTCAGTAGCCAGTGTGCAGTGAACCTGCTTCACAGCTCTGATTGGCTGTGCTTGTGCAAGCCTGGAGGGCAGAGAGAGACACAGGGCAGAGCTGAGAGTTCAGGTGGAGGGAGTTGACTTTGGCTGGGGTGGGAACACTGCAGGGAGGACTGGCAGATGAATGAGCAGTGTGGCTGTGTTGTGCCCAAATCTTGGACTCCCCCAGAAGAAACTCATGCCACATGTTCCCATGCAAATGCAAAGGGTGGGGTTTTATTACAAGCTTAAGCTCTGGCCCTCAGTTTCTGCCAAAATGGCGGACAGGACTGAGCTGCCCGAGGGGTTGGGTTAGGGTGATCTTATAGGGTACAGAAAGGAAAACGGGAGTGGGAGTGGGATGAGGGGGGAGTAAGGTAAGGATGAGTCTAGGGATCTTGTCACTTGCTGATTGGATATCTTGGTGGAGCCAGAAGCGGGAGGGTGGTTGCTAGTCAGGAAGGGGCAGATATTGCTCAACCAGTGGGGGTGGCTCGGGGAACTGAAGCAGGGAACCAAAATTTGCAAAACAAGCATTACACAGCAAACTTACACAGCAACCCTGTAAAATGGAGTCTATTAAGAAAATGGCATTACTTTGGTCCTTACAGCAGAGTGGGTCTGGAAGGAAGACCATTTAAAGGCTACTTGGGTGGAGACGTCCAGAGGCACATACAGAGCTCTGAGGTTTAGGAAAGAGATCATAACAAGATTTACAAATTTGGGGATATCTGTTGTTTTTAAAGGCCATAAAGCCCTGACCATGAGTAGAATTCCTTGGGAGAAGGAAAAAAAAATGCTGTGGACAGTATATATTTTCACATATGTTATCTCATTTAATCTTCATAATAAACACCTAATTTTTATTTAGAAATTATTTTCATAATCATCTTGTAAAGGAGAAAACTGAGAAACAGAGGTGAGGAGGCTTACTCCCCAATTTGGAAAGGGGACAGAGCTGAGACAAGGACCAGGTCCTTGCAGGTGTACCAGGGAAGTAAACCAAAATTACAACATGATTTGTAAAGTGTTTCTATAGAGAAGTATAATAGGTGTTATTGAGGCATGGAAGAGAGGCAGCTAGCCTCAGCCTGAGGAGGTCAGCCACCACCTCCTGGTGCAGATGAGGCTCTAGCTGAAACTTAAAAGGATGAGCATGAATTACCTAGGGGAAGAAAAGGGTGATGATCAGGAAGGGATTCAGGGGTGGAAGAAACAGAAATACCACACAGTCTGGAGGTGGGAAAGAATTAGGAACATTGGGGGATGACCGTTGATTGGAGTGCTGAGCACAGGAGGTGTGGTAGGGGTGGGGTGGGGGGAGACAACTGCAGCCCCAGTTTATGCTGAGCCTTCTACAGCAACAAAGTGTTACGCGTTTTCTTGAGGTGTAAGTCTTCCTTAGTAGGGCTGGTCTGTGGTCCCTGGTGCAACAAAATCTTCTCCTTTTAGTTTCCCTCAGAGCCTATAAACGTGAGGTTTAAGCTGGGTTTGGCTTATTGCTTTCTACAGAACAGAAGTGGAAATTGGGGCATGACACAATGTGAAGATGGCTTTTTTTTTTTTTTCTAAGAGATAGAGTTTCTTCTCTACCTGTCACCCAGACAAATGATCCTCCCACCTCAGCCTCCCCAGTAGCTGGCACTACATAGTCATGCACCCCTATATCTGGCTAATTTTTCTTCTTCTTCTTCTTTTTTTTTTTTTTTAAAGAGATGGGAGTGTCACTGTGTTGCCCAGGCTGGTCTTGAACTCCTGGTCTCAAGTGATCCTTCTGCCTCAGCCTCTGCCTTTGCTGGGATTATAGATGTGGGCACCTGACTCAAAGAGCCTCCTTCTCTGAGTCCTTCATAGGTTTTTTCACCTGAACTGAGCTCAATGGTCATGCTGGTGGTTTCTGGGCTATTCACCTGTGAACAAGCCTCCTTCTTTAAGGAGGACACAGTCGCTGATTTCCCGTGATTTGTAAAGTGTTTCTATAGAGAAGTATAATAGGTGTTATTGAGGCATGGAAGAGAGGCAGCTAGCCTATGGAAGAGAGGCAACTAGCCTCTCTTCCATGCCTCAATGCTGGATGATTTCCATGTTGGATGATTTGGGCATGTGGCTTCTCAGATGTCCCAAGCTGAATCTTCTAATTGGTCTTGGACATTTTCCAGGCTAACTTTTGGATTATTAGTGTTCAAAGGATTGTTTATTCTGCCAGACATTGTGGTATTTTCAAAGAAACAGTTGGAACAGGGAAAGTTTCTTTGCTGGTGTTACATGAAACCAGTGTGCTACGAGAGAGCTGGACTGATCAAGCTCGACCTGGCTCCTGAGATTTCTGTTGGCAGATGCCCGTGCTGTATTTAAAGCACTCTTTTTCTAGGAAAACTGAAATTTCCCAGCTGATTATTGGTTTTTGGAGATGGACCTAAATATAGTATTGGCTCCAAGTTCTGTATCTGTCACAGCTATTGGAACAGAGGGGATACATTTTACATACGTTGTGAGTCCCCAGTCTGAACTCTCTGCTCAGCAAGGCTAGATGTTAGCTAGTGCAGCTGAGTGCTTTCCGTTAGAGACAGACACTGTTAATTGTTCCAAAATGATACTGCTGTCATGTTCAGGACGGCATGGGGAGGGCTTATTGTGTTTGCTCACCATGAGAAGGAGCTAAGTGTCAGAGTTTGCAGCTGCCTGACAGCAACTGCTGGAATTTTAATGCAGCAAATAAAAAAGCTGAGATTTGACAACTCTCTGACTAGAGGAGGCTGATGATTGGGAGAGAGGTGGGGGTGTCACACGGAATTGTAGGTGTTAAAGTTCTAGGCTATGGCAGGCGGGGTGAGGTGTAGATGACGATGAGTAACACTTCATGTTGATTTATCTGGGAAAAGAAATCTTGTGGGTCAAAGAAGGGATCACTTTCTTAAATGTTATGATATGGAAAGAACTTGAGAGGTCAGGAGATCTCATTCCTTCACAAGCTCTTTAAGTCAATCTACTCTGAAATCAGCAGAGAATGAGGGAAATTCAATCTGTGTTTGACCAATTAGGTATTCCTCAGCCCCAAAGGTAAACACAGAAAAAACCCTTAGTATCTGATGAATAGCAGTAGTTGCTTACAATACATTTTTTAATTTCCTAATCTTTCCACATATATTATCACACCTGTCCCTTCTTTTAAAATAGTTTTCTTTTTTTGCCTGGAGCTGGGTTTGAACCTGCCACCTCTGGCATATGGGGCTGGCTCCCTGCTCCTTTGAGCCATAGGCTCTGCCCTAGTTTCTGTTTTCTATCAATTCTTTTTTCTTCTTCTTCTTCTTTTTTTTTTTTTTTTGCGATATCAATAGCCACTACCACCTTTCTCTAGTGTGCCAGGAGAGGATCTTAGATGTGCTATGAAAAATTTTAAAGATCATCAATTAATTTTTGAAAGAAGTTCAAAGCACAGTAAGTATATGCTTTTTAAAATTCTTTTGTTGAACTACACATGCACATTAAAATTCTAAGTTTCCAGTGGCTTTAAAATGGTGGCCAAGTAACCGCTTCTTTGCAACTGGGCATGGTGAGACTGGGGAGAGAGGAATTTAGGCATTTCTGGCTGGTGAGATCTGCCCAGAGACATCCCTTTGGGGACACAGGGGAACAGTGTGAGACTTCTGTACCCCCCAAGGAAGGCAAAAGCAATGAAGATCTGGCAAGTGGTTGCGTGTGTTTGTTCGGTCTGATCCTGCTGGCAGCTGTGGATACAGCAGCAGTGAGATTGCAATCTGGAGGGGCCTTACCTGTGAGCTGTTTGGGTTTCTTTTGGACTTGGCACTCAGTTGAACTGCCTTGGGAGAACTGGGGCAAGAGTGTGGGGGTCTTTGGGTGTTGTCTGGGGCTCCAGACTGAGCCACCAAGCCAGACAGAGCTGCCAGACAGAGCTGTTTGGTTGTGGGCTGTGTGGAGCCATCGTAGGAGAACTGCCCTGGCAAGCTCCACCCTTAGGGTCGCAGAATAAGCATCGGGCGTGAGCAAGTAATCTAGTGACTGAGCAGCCTAAAGGCTGGGAATGAGATGCCTTTCAGCCTTAGCTCTTAGGGGCATAGAGTGAGACTGGTTTTGGCACACTGGGTAAGTGGATAGCCACTTAAGGAGTGATCCCAGTGACAAGCGCTTTCCTGGGAAAGCTTCTGCTTAACCCAAGTTAGCAATTTAAAGTGCCTTCTAAGCGGGCTGAGGAGGATGTAGGCTTCCATCCTGCGGGGTTTGAGAAATCATTAGAGGCCTCTGGTCTCCATTTTGTTCAGCTGTATCAACATTGTGATTAACATATCATACCCCAGAAGATCATCTCTTGCCCAGACAATATCAGCAAGATATATATACTGCTTTGTTTCTTGGTTTTGTTTTGTTTTGTGGTTTTTTTTGTTGTTGTTTGTTTGTTTTTGTTATTGTTGTTTTATTTTTAATTTCAACATTTTCCTTAAAGATTTGTCCTTTCTTTTTTTATTTCTTCATTTTTCTAGTTTAAATATAATTTTCCATTGTTGCCTTTTTTAAAAATTAGACTTCAATTTTACTAGTGTTTCTACCCATAGTAATTGTTTTTTTCCCCAATCTTATCCTGTAAAATTTTCAGTTTGCTTGTTTTGATTTGATTTATTACATTTTTGTCTTCCCTCTCTATGTGGTGGAGGTGGGGGTACTGTGTCCAAACAGGCTGGCAAAGAGCTGCTGACCTAATCACCCAACCAGGCACCCCCAGAGGTTGGGGGCTCTTAAGGTTGGGTCAAAGTACCCTACTGTACACCTACAGTGCTCCCGTCCCTCTCTTTCTGTGCCTTTCTACTTTTGGTCAATAGTTGCTTCTACCCACCCCTTCTCCTTCCTCCTTTTTCTTTTCTTTTCTTTCTTTTCTCTCTTTCTTTCTTTTTTCCTTTCTTGCCCTTCAATCTTCTCATTCTCTGGTTCTGTACCAAAAGGACTCATCAAAACCCTAGTCCAGAAGCATGGCAATTTAAAGAGCAGGAGGAAGTGAAAGGAAAATTAGGACGAGGAAACAGATAAAGAAATCATGAGGAAGAACCAGCAGAAAACTCCTGGCATCATGAAAAACCAGGCCAGAGCAACCCCACCTAGGGGCTGTGAGGTAGATACTATAGAGGATTCCACCTATAAGGAAATGTTAGAAATGTCAGAAAGGGAATTTAGAATACAGATGATGAAAACAATTAAGGAAATGAAGGAAAATGCTAATAAAGTGTAAAAACAAATCCAAAAACATACTCAATTAAGAGAAGAACATAAAAAGGATATGGCAGAGATGAGGGAAATGAAGCAGTCAATTAGGGAACTTAAAGATGCAGTAGAAAGTATCAACAACAGATTAGACCATGCAGAAGAAAGAATCTCAGAGGTAGAGGACAAAG
>CAUYON010084502.1:0-19412 GCA_963573935.1 Arctocebus calabarensis | reverse complement strand
TTATATATAGATTTTCTACTTCATGAGGTGTCAGTGTCCCTAATCCCTGCATAGTTCAAGGATCTGTTGTATTCAGTATTAAACAAGTGTATGTGGAAAATAATGAACAGGATTGTTTAGGGAATTATTCCAGAGGCTCAGTTGCCTATAAATGAGCTATATATATGACATGAGAAATTCTTTCCATGGGAAAAGCTATATCCAAGCTTACTTCCCTCAGGTCTCACAGGCAGTGTCCCCAGCTTTCCCAGCACCACACAAAATAGCCAAATCTAAGGTCAAACTGCCTGGCTTCTAGGCCCAAATATTTATTCCTATCTCCATTCCCACACCCTCCCCCAAATACACACATTACAAGGCCACTTTTCTACTTGTAACCAGGATGGGGGCTTCTGGCTATTGGTGAATTCCTGATTATATCAGGCTCAGTTTCACCTGAACGTGCCTTTCTGCACCTGTTATCTTTCATACTCATGAGTTCCACTCTTGACTAAGAGACACTTGCTGGCTGTTACCTCAGCTGACTAAATCACTGTGTGATCTTGGTAAAAATCACTTTCTGTCCTTCTGAGCCTCAGTTTCCCATCTACAAAGTAGACTGGACAGCCTAAAAATTTATTATATCTTATGTATTATATAAGATATATGTCACAGATACATATAATTATATATTAATATAATACATTAATGTGGTGATATGATGATTTATTATGTATTAGAATATATAATGTTATTAGATTGTTTTATATAACCATAATTATACAGAGTGGCCATAAAGTTCATGTGTAATTTAAATAGTTATGAACTTATGGTCACCCTGTATAATGTTAATTGCTACCATTTTTTTTAAGCTCCCACCATGTGTTAAGACAGACTTCCTCCTCCCAAAGCCCCTCCAACTTCTGCCTAATCAGGCTAACTCACTCCTCATGCCTGTCTCACCTTGGTTGTCAGCTCCTCCAGGAAGTCTTCTTTCCCTTGGTTGGACCAGATGCTCCTGCTGCCCTCATCATTCCCTGTATCACATTATCCTTATCGCATTATATTGGAATTGCCTGATTAATTCTTGACCCCTCCAGAAAAGAGTATAAACCCCATGATAAGAGGGCAATCAATCGCTTTGCTGCTCTTTATATTGCCAGTACCCAGAATAGTGCCAGTAGGCACTCAGTAAATATTTGTTGAATAAATAGCTAATTAACGCTAGGCACGTTATATATACAATAGGAAAAAAACGACCATCTTACTACAATGACTAATGTTTAAACCCGTTAGTTCACACTTCCTCTCTTAAACGATATAAAAAGCAGCAAAAAAACTCAAGTGAAACTGACTCTGCTAGAAGCAAGCTGTTTGTACACAGATAAGACTCTGGGGAAAGATGGCTCAACACCACTTACGGATCTTGCTCCTTTGCCTGCAAACCTGTGAGTTCTGACCCTTGCTAATCCCTTCTTCATTTTACATATAGTTTTAGAAATTGCCCTTAAGGTAGACATTGATGTGTCCCTTTGATCTGTTTTTAACAGAACACCCTGGGTCTCAGTGGGTACTGTGCTCAAAAGAGATGCAGCTGGCTAGGGAAGGACTTATGGTCCAAATCCAAGTGTTTTTCAGCTTTACAGTTTCTATTTCTGAATTTTATCTGAGCTCAGTCTCCACAAGTCTGAGATAAATCCATCTCAGAAGAGTCAGCACTTGGTAAACCCACCTACAAAGCCTGGCAAAAGAATAGATCATCCAAAACCATGAATGACTTAAAAGCAATTTCTTTTTGGCATTAGAATGTGTCATATGGTTGTTGACAAAGATATGTCCTTCATAATTATAGTTCTTTGCTCTATCGGCTTAGAGTAATGGATGGTTCATTTTTATTATTGTGGAAACCTTGTCTGTTAGTTCTCTTTATTTTCAAAAAATATTTAGGCCTATAACTCTGCTTTTATCCTCCAAAGTGGGAAAGAGATTATTATCTCTTTTTTAACAAATAAGTCTCAAAAAAGAAGTGGAGAGCTTGAAATAAAAATCCTATTTTTCTTACTTGTATGGCTTAGCAAGAAACCATAAGGGACAAAATGAATATTGATTGCTATAGGTACAAAAAAAACTAAGTGACATTAATACAGGTCTGAGAGTGCTTTGTCATTGCACAAATTAGTTTACTAAATCCAAGCAATTGCCCTGGATTAAACAGAAATTTATTATGTTTGGAATTGCTAAATCTACTTCTAGTATCTCTTATTAGGTCTGAAAATTCACTAACAAACTGCTGGCATGAATGAGAACCCAGGGAACCCAGTGGGTTAGATTTTTTTGAAAAGGTAGAATCAATGCATTGTGGTCCTTCTCCTTCCCTTAACCTTTTAAGGCTGTGGCTCCTTTACTTTGAGCTTCATGGAAGTTGCATCCACTAGCCAGGCCAAGTTTTCAGAAACTCTGCTAATCACTACAGCATGTCAGAAAGAAAATACAAGTAGATGGGAAAAACAGGTGAATCTAGCAATGTTCCTAATCTTCCAGAGAATGGTTAGAGAGAGTGGCATTTGCTACAGCTTAATTCACAAAGCATTCTACAATTTTTATGCCTACATTTTAATTTTATCCATACTAAAATCATTGAATGGGTAAGATAGATATTATTAATGCCATTATGCAACAACAATAATAAAAAAAATCATACACACAAAAAAAGAGTAAACATTGAGAGGTTTAAAAATAATCACCTGAAGTGTCACTACCTAAATTCATAGAGCTGAAATGGGCATATATTCTTTTCTTGTTTGTTTGTTTGGAGGTTTTTGGCCAGGGCTGGGTTTGAACCCGCCACCTCTGATATATACAGGAGAAAAGTTGGTGGGAGTTTGAGCTCAGGCATGGGCTGTCAGGATTCTGGAAAAGGAATCCAGAGGTAAAATATTCATTTCATCAGGGATCCAGAAATAGGGAGGGGGGCTTGTTTTCACAAAATTAAAGCCAGGAATACTTTCATATGCCATTCACCTTTACTGAAGGAAACTGTGTGACTCCTAAAGATTATTCCACAAACATTTTCTGAGCACAAATTAGACAAACAATTCCTCCTGCTGCTGTTCCTGGTAGAGGTGGCCTTTTATATTCCATATTGGGCCCAGGACTTGGTCTAATTTTATGCATTTCCCTGAAATTCAGAACAGTTGAAAAGGCTGAGAAGCGGTGAGGAGACACGGTTAGAAATCCTTATTTTCTCTGAAGTCTGACACAAGGGAAGCCTGAGTGTGCAAACTCATGACTGTGGCATGTTGGAAAAGTTTCTCCAAGAGTCAGGACTCACAGTCTTATGCTCTGACCTGGACTTTCTGATTATGCCTTTGGAACCACTGTGACTCTGACTGTCCCTCCACATATCTGGGTAGCTATTCACACTCTGTGGCAGAAGATAGCAGAGTCCACCAGTTTTGCTTCTCGCCTATCTACTATACAATTCTCTCTCACACTCTTTTAATTCTTCCTTTCTTCAATTTCTTTATCACTTCTTATCTACCATCAGTAACCATTTATAGAGAAATCACTACATGCCTGGCATTACTCTAATCTCCAGTTATTATTTTGTTTAATCTTCACAATATCCAATGAGATAGGTCCTATTGATAAACAGAAAGTCAAGGTCATTTAATAAAGAGTGGAGGAAGCAGGATTTAAAGTCCAGTGTCCTTGGACTTAACCACTGCCTTCACTTACCTCAATGCTAAGGTGGAGCAAAATACTGTTCCCAATCCTGATGGTTACCACATTTAGTAATTTGACAGTGAAGAGTGATGATTTATTTATTTCAAGCTAATCAGGATTATTCAGGTAGAAGCTTCACCTGTCTATACACCCACCTGCAGAGGGAGCAGGGGCTCCTGACTGTCTTTGCCAATGATACTAGTTTAGGCAGCCTAGCAAGGCAGAAAATCCAATCAAATAACCGTCTCTAGACATGGTTCAAGTACCATGCACTTCAATATGACTTAGGTTGACTTGAATTAGCTTCTTTAAAACAAACAAATGTCCAATATTTAGATCGTCTTGATAGCAGTTATGGACCATTCTAGCTTTTGAAACTTGAAAGTCCAAGAGGTTAATGGGCCCACCTGGATACCTGGATCCAAACCATCATCCTGGGGTCAGAGATGGGATCCATGCCTGGGGTGTGGTACTGACAAAAGCCCACCTGCCCCTGTCTGAAGTCCTTCAGAGAGGGACCTTCAAGATGAAGATATGGCCTCTATTCCAGAAAGAAAGTTGAGCAGATGACTATCATAGACATGCAGAAAGACCTGAAAAGCAGAAGCCCGGTTACAGAAATAGAAATATATTATGTATAAGGAAAACTGGTTATCAAGACATCAGCTCAAAAACCAAACAGAGCCCAAAATGTTGCACCTTGTTACAACCCAGGACTCCCATGGGAAAGAGTAGAAACTCACCTTATCAGCCTGATCTGCTGAAGCAGCCCTGGAAATCAACATGGTGACCAATGAGGCAGCCAGAGCACCTTCCCAACAGAAGTCCAGGGCCTAGTGCTAGGCCATTCAGGCTACTAAAGTATTCCTGAATCAAACCTTTCTTATCTTGAACCATGAAGAAGGATAAATCCACAAGTTAGGAGCTATCTAGACTCATTTATGTAGAATCTGGAAAAGAAAAAGGTGTGAGCAATCAGATGGGGGGTGATATTTGTGGAACTGTCTAGGCATCCACATTTCCTCTGTTATACTCAATGGTCAAGCATACACTAGTGGAGGAGAGGAGTGGTAAAATAGGGGATGGCCATGACCCATCACTGTTTTGAGATTTCTTTTGTGTGTGTATACATTTTTTTTTTGTTTAGAATAAACTGGTTCAAGTCAAGCTAAATCTCAATAAAGATGACATAAAGTAAAAATTCCGCAGGGAAATGGTATACTATTATACAGAGTGGTAGTTTCCTTTTTCTGGAAAACCTCATGACCAAGGACTTTCCATTGTCATGGAGAATAACACAAAACTTCTGGCTGCCCAAGCCTTTTCTTCCTCTTTCCTTCTTCATCCCTACTCTCAGAGTGATGAGTTACGACAGATCTTGTGGATGCTTAATGGTAGAGCAACCTCTGATCGCTCTCCTAGGCCTGCAATACTCAGGAAGGTCCATCCACACTTTTTGAGGCAGTGGGTGAAGAAGAGGAAGAGAAGTTTAGCAGCTGCAATTAAAAAAAAAATGCTTATTTGAAGGATCCTAAAAAAGCCAGGGGATGGAGGTGTCTATGAAGCAATAATACAGTCTTCCCCATTTTCACTCTTATTAATAGCACTCGCTGACTTTCTCTAACATCTTCCCAATAAGCCCACGCTTCTATTTCCCTCAGCGTTGTCTGGGGTGTTATGTAATGTCGGTAATGAAGCTTATTTGTTTTATACAAGAAACACAAATGGCGCCTGGTATATGGCAGGCATTGTTTTAAGAGGTTGACAAATAATACCTCATTTGGCCCTCCTAACACTTTTGTGAAGGAAGTGCTACTTTGGCTTTCATTTTAAAGTTGAGGAAACCAAGGCATAGAGATGTTATTAACTTTCCCAAGGGAAAGGCCAGGAATCAAGCCAGACAGTCTAATTCTTTTTTATGTTTTTTTTTTCAAATTAATATGAAGGTACAAATTATTAGATTACATCATTCTCACTTCCAAAAAAAGTTTAACTTTAAGTTTTTTTCAAATTAATAAGAAGGTACAAATTATTAGGTTACATTGTTCTCACTTCCAAAAAAAGTAGTTTAAGTTGTGATTGAGCCCTTCACCCAGGGCACTTGCTCAACACCCTCACATTGTGCACATTAGGTGAGATTCCTGTCAACTGCCCTCTCTCCTCATCTCTCCCTCCTTTTTCCTCCCCTCTCTCTCCTCTTTCCTCCCCCCTGCTAGATTATATTTGTGTTTAATCATTCATGTGGGCATGCAATTGCTGATATATTGGTTTCATATTAACATTGAGTACATTGAATATATATATTGTTTTTAGGTAAAGTCCCTCTTATAATTCTGTCTTGCCCCAAGAAAGTGTATCATACACCAAGACTCATGCCCACCTCCCTCCCTCTCTCTGCTCTTCCTTTCCCCCAGCCCCTACCGTCTACTAGGTCATTAATTGTCCTCATATCAAAATTGCGAACATAGGATTTATGCTTCTCCATTCTTGTGATGCTTTACTAAGAATAACGTGTTCCACTTCCATCTAGGTTAATACAAAGGATGTAAAGTCTCCATCTTTTTAATGGCTAAATAGTATTCTATGGCATACATATACTACAGCTTGTTAATCCATTCCTGAGTTTGTGGATATTTAGGATGTTTCCACATTTTGGTGTTTGTAAATTGAGCTGCAATAAATAGTCTAGTGCAAGTGTCTTTATGGTAGAAGGATTTTTTTTTCCTTCTGGGTAGAAGCCCAGTAATGGGATTGTAGAATCAAATGGGAGGTATAGCTTGAGTTCTTTGAGGGTTCTCCCTACTTCCTTCCAAAAAGGTTGTATTAGTTTGCAGTCCCACCAGCAGTGTAAAAGTGGTGGTTTCTCTCCACATCCACTCCAGCATCTGCAGTTTTGAGATTTTATGGAGTGGGCCATTCTCTCTGGGGCTAGATGATATCTCAGGGTGGTTTTGATTTGCATTTCTCTGATAATTAGGGACGATGACCATTTTTTCACATGCTTGCTAGCTATTTATCTGTCTTCCTTAGAGAAGGTTCTATTCATTTCTCTTGCCCATTGATATATGGGATTGTTAGCTTTTTTTATGTGAATTAATTTGAGTTCTCTACAGATCCTAGTTATCAAACTTCTGTCTGATTCAAAATATGCAAATATCCTTTCCCATTGTGTAAGTTGTCTATTTGCTTTGATTGTTGGCTTCTTAGCCATACAGCTTTTCAGTTTAATTAAGTACTATTTGTTTATTTTTGTTGTTGTTGCAATTGCCATGGAAGTCTTCATAAAGTCTTTCCCCAGACCAATATCTTCAAATGTTTTTCTTATGCTTTCCTTGAGGATTTTTATCATTTCATGACTTTAATTTAGGTCTTTTATCCATCTTGAATCAATTTTTGTGAGTGGAGAAAGTTGCAGGTCCAGTTTCAGTTTTTTATATGTGGATATCCAGTTCTCCCAGCACCAATTATTGAATAGGGATTCTTTCCCCCAGTGTATATTCTTGTTTGGTTTATGGAAGATTAGGTGGCTGTAAGCTGTTAGTTTCATTTCCTGGTATTCTATTCAATTCCAAATGTCTATGTCTCTATTTTTGTGCTAGTACCATACTGTTTTAATAACTATGGCCTTGTAGTACAGCTTTGTTGTTTCTTAGTAATAAAACCATTGAATATTTTTTCCCCTTTTTGAGATACTTTACAAAGAAGAATGTGTTTCAACTCCATCCAGGTAAACATAAAAGATGTAAAGTCTCCATCTTTTCTTCTGACTGAATAATATTCCATGGTATACATATGCCACAGTTTGTTAATCCGTTCATATACTGATGGGCATTTAGGTTGCTTCCATGACTTCACAATTATGAATTGAGCTGCAATAAACATTCTGGTGCAAATGTATTTGTGGTAAAATAATTTTTGTTCTTCTTGGTAGATACCTGGTAATGGAATTGAGCGCTCAAATGGAAGGCTGACTTTTAGTTTTTTAAGAATTCTCCTTACTAGAACCCCCAAAGAATTCAAATTAGACCTCCCATTTGATCCTGCAAATCCATTACTGGGCATCTACTCAGAAGAAAAGAAATCCTTTTACCATAAGGACATTTGCACTAGACTGTTTATCGCAGCTCAATTTGCAATCACCAAAATGTAGAAACAGCCTAAATGTCCACTAACCCAGGGATGGAATAACAAGCTATGGTATATCTATACCATGATACTACTCAGTCACTAAAAAAGATGGAGACTTTACATCCTTGTATTAACCTGGAAGTGGAACACATTATTCTTAGTAAAGCATCACAAGAATGGAGAAGCAAGAATCCCATATACTCAATTCTGATATGAGGACAATTAATGACCTAGTATACAGTGGTGTATGGGAGAAGGGGAGAATAGAGAGAGGGAAGAAGGGAAGGGGGGGTCACAGTGTGTGACACACCTTTTGGGGGCAGGACACAATTATGAGAGGGACTTTACCTAACAAATGCAATCAATGTAACCTGGTTCTTTGTACCCTCAATGAATCCCCAACAATAAAAAAAAAAAAAGATTAAAAAAAATAGTATGTCTTTTAAAAAAGATCATTAAATTATTTTTAAAAGAAAAAACAAAGAATTCTCCATATTTCTTTCCATACAGGTTGTATTAGTTTGCAATCCCACCAGCAGTGTAAAAGCATTGCTTCTCTCCACATCCATGCCAGCATATGCAGTCTTGGGACTGCATGATGTGGGCTAATCATTCTGGAGTTAGGTGATATCTCAAAGTGGTTTTGATTTGCATTTCTCTGATGATTAAAGACAATGAGCATTTTCTCATGTGTTCATTGGCCTTCATCTCTCATCTTTAGAGAATTTTCTGTTCAAGTCTCTTGCCCATTCATAAATGGAGTTGTTTGCTCTTTTCCTATTGATTAATTTGAGTTCTCGATAGATTCTAATAATCAGGCCTTGTCTGATTCATAACATGCGAAAATCTTCTCCCATTCTGAAGGCTGTCTGTTCACTTTGGTTGTGGTATCCTTAGCTATGCAGAAGCTTTTTAGCTTGATCAAATACCATTTATTTGTTTTGATACTACAAGTCTTTGTAGTATAACCTGGAGTCTGGTAACATGATGCCTCCATATTTGTTTTGATTTCTAAAAATTGTATCGGCTATTCAGGATTTTTTCTGGTCCCATATGAAACAAAGTACTATTTTTTCAAGTTCTCAAAGTATGACATTGGTGCTTTGATGGGGATTGCAAAAGTAGTATGGACATTTTAATAATGTTGATTCTTCTCAGGCACAAGAATGGTATGTTCTTTCATTTCTTAACATCTTCTGCTATTTCTTTTCTTAGGGTTTCATAGTATCACATCCTTTGTTAAATATATCCCCAGGTATTTCATCTTCTTTGGCACTACTGTAAAAGGTATAGAGTCTTTGATTCTATTCTTGGCTTGACTCTATTGACATACATGAAGTCTACTGATTTGTGGGCATTGATTTTTTATCCTGAGATGCCACTATATTCCTTGACCACTTCTAAGAGTTTTGTAGTTGAGTCCCTAGGATTTTCCAGGTGTATATATATCATGTCATTTGCAAAGAGGGAGAGTTTGACCTCCTCTGTCCTCATTTGAATACATTTGATCTCCTTCTCTTGCCTGATTGCAATGGCTAGGACTTCCAGCACTATGTTGAATAGCAGTGGCAACAGTGGGCATCCTTGTCTGGTCCAGATCTGAGTGAAAATGTTTTCAGTTTTACTCAATTCCATATGCTATTGGCTGTGGCTTTATTGTAGATGGCCTCTATCAGTTTAAGAAATGTCCCACCTAAGCCTATTTTCTTAAGTGTTCTTATCAAGAAAGGATGTTGTGTATTGTCAAAAACCTTTTCTGCACCAATGAGAGAATCATATGGTCTTTGTTTTTTATTTTATTTATGTGGTGAATTACACGTATGAATTTACATATGTTGAACTAACCTTGTATCCCTGGGATAAAACCTGCTTGATCATGATATAAAAAATTTTTAATGTGTCACTGCTATTCTGCTTGCTAAGGTCTTACTTATTGAATATTTTTGCATCTATATTCATTAATGATATTGGCCTATCACTTTCTTTTTTGTTGGAGTGACCATGGTGTCAACCTAGCTCACAGCAACTTCAAACTCCTGGGCTCAAGTGATCCTCCTGCCTCAGCCTCCCAAGTAGATGGGACTACAAGTGCCCACAACAAGACAGACAAGGTCTCTCTCTTCCACAGGCTGGTCTCCAACTCTTCAGCTCAATGAATTCTCCCATCTTGGCCTCCCAGAGTGCTAGGATTACAGGCATGAGTTACTGCCCTGGGCCAACAATCCAGTTCTTAATCACTAAGTCATGGCACTTTGTAGAGTCGAGGCCAGGCCAGGCTAAGAATGTACCTTAAGACAAGACTCCCCTTGAAGTCTCTGGATTCTTCTCTCTTGGTATACACACTCGAGAGTGCTTTCATGTCATTTAAGCCTTGTCATTTCTCTCTAGAGGCAGGACACTTCTGTTTTGTTTTACTTACCAATTAGGACCCTGAGGCTTAGCAGGTAAGTGACATTCATCATCATTTAGCTAGTTAATAACAGACCTTAACAAGAACATGGTTTTTTTGTTTTGTTTTGTTTTGTTGTTTCTTTGTTTATGTTGAGCTCTGTCACCCAGACTAGAGTACAGTTACCATTATAGTTCACAGAAACCTCAAACTCCTGGGCTCAAGTGACCCTCCTGCCTTAGTCTTCTGAGTATCTGGGACTATAGGTGTGCAGTACCATACCCAGCTAATTTTATATCTTTGTAGAGACAAGTTCTTGTCCTTGCTCAGTCTGTTCTTGAACTTCTAGTCTCAAGCAATCCTCCCTCCTCAGCCTCCCAGAATGCTAGGATTCTAGGTGTGAGCCATGGCGCCTAGACATATAATGTGCTTCTCAATCCCTAGTTCAGGACACTTTTACTAACTACACTTTGGGGGCCCATTGTGTGGATCTGTATAAATTCACCTTACATGTGAGATATTGGAGTAGAAAGAAATTCAGTTAGCAATCTGCTCCTCATTAATAAGATTATACCCTTAACCTTTCACACTGAGACCCAGAGAACAGTAAAGAGTTCTCTCTTGTACGCTCTCTTTTTCTTGCTGGATTTTTCTGATTTTTTTTGTTGTTGTTGTTGTAAAAAGGGTAATTGGGTCAGTAGCAAAAAGAAAATTTATTCCTCATTCATTCATTTTTTTCAACAAACATTTAGTAATCATCACTAGTGATGTTACATTGAAGCAGGGGTGAGAGAGATGGGGAGACAATAAATAAATAGGCACATGTGATGATTTTGTGGTGGTAACTGCTGTGTAGAGAAGTAAAGCAAGGCAAGGCAACAGACAGCCATGGGCTGAGGGTGCTGTTATAGACATACTGAACAGGGCAGTCTTTCTGATGAGATGACATTGGAGCAGAGATCTAAACCAAGTGAGGGAGTGCTGGAAAGGGCCAGAAAAGAAGGAGAACCAGTAGAGGCACAGTAGCAGTTAGAGAATGAAGCAAGTGGATATGGTTAATGTGAGGGAGGGAGAGCAGAGAGAGAGAGGTTAATGTGGTTAGCATGAGGGAGGGAGTTGAGGGAGAGAGAGGGACCTGATGGGCAGGGCCTGCTAGACACTGCTGAAGTGTCTCCACAGAGACTAGGCCGCCCCCAACACCCAGAGGGTACACTGTCTCTGTCATTACTAGGTTCGGAGGAGAACTATACAGTTTAAGGTTTAAATTTCCTCTCTGTTGTTGCCAATATTTAATATTTCAGACAACTTTGGATTCCACCAAACATGTGAGTAGTTGTCTCTCAACCAGCCCTGAAGCATCTTTCTCTAGCCGCTAGAAGGCCTTTTACTGCATGGATCTTTATAGCCCCAATGAAGTTTCTGATTCTTTTTCTGATTATGTATTTGTTTTTGCGAATATCTTTCTTTTTCTCACCATCATTGTTGCCTTCTTCTAGTCCATGGCTTTGGAGGCTATTTAATCATAAAATGTACATTTGTTAAGTCCACTCATACACACAAGATCACCCAGGGAAACAGTAGTTACCATCTAATAAGGTAGATGGAATTGGGAAAGCTGCCCCAACCATCTCTAGGGAGGACCCAGCCCCCAGCGATCTCTTTTTCACTCTGGTCATGCTGTCCCCAGGGTCCCAGGCTCCCACCTCACCACCTTACCAACAGGTCACAGTAAACAGGCTTTTCTATCCAAGCCTGCTCCCTGCTCACCCTTTTTGCCTTTGCATCCCCTCCAAAGGTATGGTTCTCTCCTGCCCTTCCCATGTGTGGTCCAAAATAGGAAAGTCAGGGTGTGGACTCACTGGGAAATGTCATAATGTGGGTCACCTCTTCTTCACTGACTCCCAAGGCTGCTCAGCAACCACTTGACTCCCTTCCCCGATGTCTTGTTGACTCCCTGAGATGTTCCTTAAAGTAACAGTCCCTCTAAATCTTTTACATTCACCAAAACAATAATTGCAGCCATCACTTACATGTGCCAGGCATTGCACTAAGTGCTTTATCTTCATAATTACATTTAATAATTACCCACATTTTGGAGATGACGGATCTGAGGATAAGTAAATTTCATTAATTTTCTCAAGAAAACACAGCCATCCATGTGAAAATCAAGATAAAAGAAAATCAAAATAACACAGCCAGTTTCTAATATATTTGGATTCAAAACCCACATCCCTAATCTTCATACTTTCTAGCTGGTCCCACCGTGGCCTGCTCACTCCTAGGAGATAGCCCCCTCCTGCCTTTCTGAAGAGACGAAGGCCATCAGGATGCCTGTTTCCCTCTCTATTGCAAAATATTCATTATGTATTAAGCTCATCTTTGTGCCCTCATGACAAGACTACAAGGCAGCATTATTTTATCCTGTTTGTAGTCAAGGTAAGATCAGGGCTTAAGCAAACATCAGGGTGTGAACTTTAATGCAGACCCCTACCCCCACCCCAACTCAAACCTGTGCTTCCTCCACCTCACCAAGCAGCCCCCCTTCTCTTCCCCTTCCCAATTACTCCAGAAATACCTTTTCCTGTCATTCATCCTTTCCTTTTAGCTTCCTACTTCAGATGAAGATGTGACGCTCTTCTGATGGAAGCCTGCAGATTTCACAACCCACCCCTCCTCTTCTGTCCATGACACACATTAGTGGCCTCTGTCTCTAGCACTGTGCTGGGTGCTGGAGATTTTAAGGTGAGGTCAGCAGACTTAAGTTTTTCAGTGTTCAGAACACAGAACGGGGACTGATGCCCACCACACAGGTAGCAAGTGCCAGAAGAAGGGCTCCAGACAGCCGGTGCTTAGGACCACCTGACCCAGAGCAGGCTGTCAGGGAACTCTGTCTCTACTCCCTCTCACTAGCACCGCTCCCCTCAGGGGTCTCTTCTATTTTAAAATAAAATCAAATAGATTAGTTTTACTCATCCCTCTAGCTACTATCTTATTTTGTCCCTTTTTTTCACTGTCAAGCTTAGGCTCTGCTCCTCATCCTCTGTTCTGTCACCCCAAGGATCTGGGCTCTAGGCTAATTATCTGACTTGCATTATATTCTCAAAGGTCATCATGATCTCCTAAGGCACAAATCCAGGGCTGCTTTTAGTCTTTATCCCACTGAACACTGAATCCTTAGACATCGGTGGCAGTCTCCTCTTTCAGATCCCCCGTCTCATTCTGAGATGCCGTCTACTCCTGGTGCCGCTCCCCACTCTGGTCCCATGACGCTGTCTACTCCAGCACTGCTCTAGCACTTCCCCTTGGTCTCTTCAGCTTCCGTCAATGTGATCACTGCTCACAAGACCTGACTGCCCTTCCTAAACGACCTCCTCTCAACATCTTTTCTCTATGGATGATTTCTAACCCCTTGGGTTTCAGTTTCACAGTATGTACAAGGCAAACTGACATAAGCATGACTTAAACAAGTTTATATTTTGCTCATGTAAAAATTCACGGACAGTTCACAGAGTCTTCAGGGTCTCAGACTTTTTCTATCTTCCTGCTCTACCATCCTCAATGCTTCCTCCTCAGGACTCAAGAAATCTACCTGAGATCAAGCTGGCATGGCCTCCAGATGAGGGACACGTGAAGAAAGCAAACCGTCCTCTTCTCAAAAACACAGAAGCCATGGGCAGCGCCTGTGGCTCAGCGAGTAGGACGCAGGCCACATATACTGAAGAAGGTGGTGGGCTCAAACCCAGCCTTGGCTGAACTACAAAAACACAGAAGCCACACACAGCACTTCCATTTTCTTTTTTCTTTTTCTTTTCTTTTCCTTCTTTTTTTTTTTTTTTTTGAGACAGAGTCTCACTTTGTTGCCCCCGGTAGAGTGCTGTGGCATCACAGCTCACAGCAACCTTAAACTCATGGGCTCAAACGATTCTGTAGTCTCAGCCTCCCAAGTAGTTGGGACTATAGGTGCCCACCACAACATACAACTATTTTTAGAGACAAGGTCTAGCTCTGACTCAGGCTGGTCTTGAACTCAGGAGCTCTGGTAATCCACCCACCTAGGCCTCCCACAGCACTTCCATTTTTGTTCTGTTGGGCTGAACTTAGTCATATGGCCAAAGTTAATAAGCAGAGAGCAGGAAAATAGAGTCTTTATTCTGGATGGCCATATGCTCACTGAATATTAGGCATTCTATTACTAAGAATACTGAAAAAACAGCTAGCAGACTCTGCCACAGTCCAAACAATGCTTCAAGCCCATTCTCTCTCCTTAAGTTCTATCCCTCCAGCTGCTCATGTAGATGGTCCACCATCATCTCACATTCAGTGTTTCTGACACTAAACTCATCTTTCCCCCTGATTTCTTTCCAGCATAAATTTTATCAGTTTTCTAGTATCTCTCAGTTTTCCACTCCCACAAAGTAGAACCTCAAAATACATGTTGAACAACTGAAATCTATTAGTTGCTGCCATGTGTCTTGCCTTTCTTTGCACTGTCTCTCAAATCCAGCCCATCCTTTCCACTCGCGTGGTCATCCCCTTGTTCATGCCCAGGTGGCTATAGTAGCCTCCTAAATGAGCTGATTTCTCCAGCACAGCATCACCTTCTTGCTATGCTTCCTACACATCATTACTCCATTACAAAAACTCTTAGATATTATTTTAATCTTCATCCCCGAAAGTTTTAACAGCACCCCTCTGCCTATGGTGTGGAATGCAAACTCAAGGCTGTCCCAAATCTGAAACAAATTTGTATCTCCAGCTTCATCTCTCTTTACTTTGTTATGCAAATCTACACTCATCACTTGCTTCTAAATTTGTATTCAGGACCTGATGCACCCTTCCTCACCCTTTGTCTCCCTCTGCATCCTCTTTGTTCTTCACGATTCTCCCCCAAATTCTACTTTCTCTGAGAAATTTTTTCTAACCACAATAGCTCAATGTAACCTTTCCCTTTTTGGATTTTTACTGAAGTTACAGTCTCTCCTATTCACTTCAATTTCTCATTTATTACCTCATATCACAAGGGAGAGTTATGCGTATGTGTCTTAGTTCCCTAACCAGGTATTAAGTTCCCCCAAAAAAGGTAGAGACCCTGTCTTTGTTGCATCTAGCACAGTGCATCTCATTGTAAGTCCTCAAGGCAGTTTTGTGCCACAAGTTCTCTCTGGAACTGGGTTTTGCTCAGGTTCCCTCCAGTGATAATATAATGTTCAAGTTCCTTTAGCAACTGGAAAATTATGCATTGGAGTCAATTAATATAGAGATTCTTTCTTTTAATACTTGAGGTCTTTTAAGTACAGAATAAATTCTATCAAGAGTACCTAAAATTGTCCCTCCAGACTTTACTTGAATTAGTCATTAAAAATGACTCTTTCAATGTGCTCCAGTATGGTTTGGCATCACCAACACCGGCTTAAGGATGGCCTAGGGAATCCCCCAAGGGGATATACCAATTGTTAAGATGATGATCATTATCAACCCCAGAAATAACTAACATTTATTTTTCCCTGATGGTTAACAAAGCACTTCTACTCCTATTACATCATTTGCTGCTGGGCTGCATAGACAGGGCAGATAGAGTTCTTATTTCCATTCCGTGTCTGAAGAAACCAGGCTCAGAAAGGTTTTGTGACTTATTAAGGTCATCCAGATCATGAGCAGAAACACTGACACCTACATCTCTGCCTCCCTGTCCTTCCATTGCATGCTAGGGTTTTGCCACTGCCTCTTACGGCTCAGCTACGGGGTTTCAGGATGCAGACTCTGCCTGAACAAACCCTTTGCCTTTGCCAACAAGCACAGCACCAGCAGCACACAGCAGGACTTTCCCCAGCTTTGCTGCCTGACTGCCCTTTGTTATCTCAGCATCACTTCCTGAAAGTCTCGTGATAGGGGATAGGACTTAAAAACTGCACCATGTACCGATCATTTGCGGCTGCTTAACTACCCTAATATTAAGGTCTCTGCCTTAGTAAACTACCAACACATTTCCTGTGGGGTTTGGTGAGAGAACCCACCAGAATTGTGAGTCTATGGAAACCACATCCTAACCAACTCCACACACCTAGTATGAACCCAAATAATATGAAGTGGTGATTAAGTGCTAGAGCCTGACTTCAAAAACGCCTTGAGACATGGGAGATCTGGGACCAGGAATGGTTACATAGTGTGCAAAACCCCATGCAAAATGAAAATGGGGGCCCTTTTTTCATATAGTGTTGCAGGAAGACAAGGCCCAACAGAGAGAAAGAGCACCCAAACACCACGTTTATAAGAGGAAGGGCTTTATTCACCAGCTGGGAGCTTACAGCATTGATGAATTCCAAATGGCCATGCTCTCCATCTGGCTTGATCTTTCCCTTTTTATTGACAGTCAAAAAGTTCCACCCCATAGGTACCCTTCTCATTGGCCAGTTTGAATCAAGCGGGAGATGCTCTTCCAGCCCCCACCTGACTACAGTCTTTCACAGAACTTGGAAACTTCCAAGTTCCAGAAAGTTACAAATTCCTAAGGGCTGAGTCACATGGAGATGACCCTGCAAGTGTATCCTTGTGGTCTCCTTGACAAGACCTGTTCTCCCAGACCTCACCCTCCTCGGGTATCCTCTCTCATTCCCCCCTTTTGAGACTCCAATATATTTTAATTTGGGGTCTCAATATCAGCTTGTTTCTGCAGGTGCCGATATTAATTACTTTTTTTTTTTTTGAGACAGAGCCTCAAGCTGTCACCCTGGATAGAGTGCCATGGCATCACAGCTCACAGCAACCTCCAATTCCTGGGCTCAAGCGATTCTCTTGCCTCCACCTCCCAAGTAGCTGGGACTACAGGCATCCGCCACAACGCCTGACCATTTTTTGGTTGCAGCCGTCATTGTTGTTTGGCAGGCCCAGGCTGGATTCGAACCCGCCAGCTCAGGTGTACGTAGCTGGCGCCTTAGCCCGCTGAGCCACAGGCGCTGAGCCAATGAATGATTGTTGTTTTAAACCACTAAATCCCAGGCTGGTTTGTTATGCATTGAAAGATATGTGACCAGATGATAATCTGTCATGTTGAAGTAGGATGCTGCAGAAACAAAAAATACATGGTTTAAGGACCAGACAGTAGGAAGGACCTTGAAGAAAGCGTGAGTGAAAGCTTAAAGAACAGTAAGGATATGACTCCGTGCGTGTGGCTTAACGGGCTAAGGCGCCAGCCACGTACACCTGAGCTAGGGGGTTCGAATCCAGCCCTGGCCTGCCAAACAACAATGATGGCTGCAACCAAAAAATGACCGGGCGTTGTGGTGGGGACCTGTAGTCCCAGCTACTTGGGAGGCTGAGGCAGAAGAATCACTTCAGCCCAGGAACTGGAGGTTGCTGTGAGCTGTGATACCTGTCTTGAGGCTTGAGGCTCTGTCTCAAAAAAAAAAGAAAAAAAACCCAAAACAGTAAGGATATTACTACTTGATGACAAAGAAAATAGAACCCAGTTGTGTAACCAAAGTTAGATAAACCAGGACACTTGTATTTATTTGCTTATTTGAGACAGAGTCTCATTTTGCTGCCCTGTGTAGAGTGCCATGGTAGCTCACAGCAACCTCTAACTCTCAGGCCAAGCAATCTACTTGCCTTAGCCTCCCCAGTAGCTGGGACTACAAGCACCCCACTAATTTTTCTATTTTTAGTAGAGACAGGGTCTCACTCTTGCTCAAGCTGGTCTTGAACTACTGAGCTCAAGCAAACCACTTGTCTCAGCTTCCCAGAGTGCTAGGATTATAGATATGAGCTATTGCACCCCGCCAGAACACTTTTTTTTTTTTTTGTAGAGACAGAGTCATTTTATCGCCCTCCGTAGGGTACTGTGGCGTCACACAGCTCACAGCAACCTCCAACTCCTGGGCTTAGGCGATTCTCTTGCATCAGCCTCCCAAGAAGCTGGGACTACAGGCGCCCACACAACGCTTGGCTATTTTTCTGTTTTGCAGTTCGGCCGAGGCTGGGTTTGAACCTGCCACCTTCGGTATATGGGGCCGGCGCCCTACTCCATGAGCTACAGGTGCGCCCCAGAACACTTTTTTTAATTCCTACTTTCCAGTTTGCTTGTGTGTGTGCGGGGGGGTTCTGGCTCTGGAGCAGCGATTCTCAACCTGTGGATCATGACCCACAGGAACAGTTTTAAAGGGCCGCAGCATTAGGAAGGGCGAGAAGCACTGCTCTAGAGTATGGTAACAACTAAACAGAGGATACCTGATTCTCCACAGAAGAGCTCCACAACAGTTTACGGGAGTCACACATACAGGACTTGAACTTGGGAATGGAGTACACAACAGGGGCAGTGGGAGGCAGGGTCTGTAGTGTCAAGATGGTGAGTCCCCCACCCGGTTCCATGAGTGGATGTGATTGGCTTGTTTGTAGAATTCCATGGTTTGGCAGGAATGCTACTCAGGGGTAAGGAGGAGGATTGTTTGGCTAGAGGAGCCTGTGTTGAAAAGTTGAAAATGGCAGTCATTTTAGGTCTCTTTTGCCCAGGCTAGAGTTCAGTGGTGAGATCACAGCTCATTGCAGCCTCCAACTCCTGGGCTCAAGCGATCCTCCTGCCTCAGCCTCCCAAGTATCTAGGACTACAGGCACACATCTTCCATGCCTGGCTAATTTTTCTTACTTTCTTGTAGATATAGGGTCTCCATATATTGTCCACGCTGATACTGAACTCCTGGTCACAAACAATCCTTTACCTCAGCCTCCCACAGTGCTAGGATTACAGGTGTGAGCCCCTGTGCCCAGCCATAAATTGCTTTTTTTTTTTTTTTTTGAGACAGAGACTCAAGCTGTCACCCTGGATAGAATGCTCTGGCATCACAGCTCACAGCAACCTCCAATTCCTGGGCTCAAGCGAGTCTCCTGCCTCCGCCTCCCAAGTAGCTGGGACTACAGGTGCCTGCCACAATGCCTGGCTATCCTTTGGTTGCAGCCATCATTGTTGTTCGGCAGGCTGGGCTGGATTCGAACCCACCAGCTCAGGTGTATGTGGCTGGTGCCTTAGCCCGTTGAGCCACAATTGCCTTTTTTCTTTTTTTTGAGACAGAGCCTCAAGCTGTCACCCTGGATAGAGTGTCGTGGCATCACAGCTCACAGCAACCTCCAACTCCTGGGCTCAAGCAAGTCTCTTGCCTCTGCCTCCCAAGTAGCTGGGACTACAGGCGCCCACCACAAC